>PVHY01016887.1:0-32658 GCA_004024945.1 Uropsilus gracilis
ACCACGCCATGATGGCGTGGCCGCGGGGTGCGCGGGCACCGCCATGCTCCTTCTTAAATTCCCTTTCTCAGTTCCTCTCTTAAGAAGCTTGGCTTCCCTTCTTCAAGTCCCCACCCACCAGTGTGAAATGGCTGCCATCCTAATGTATCATTACCACACTGGGGCCACAATCCCCCAATTTCACCATTGTGCCCATATCACTACCTCACCTAAAGGCTCGGCTCCCTTTCCTTTCTATAGCCATATTTGGTTACCAACTCAATCCTTGTAAGTTCACCATAGTTTAGCAGACAAAGAATGTCAGAGATCCTTAGATTTCTCTTTCGGGCTTTTTTTTTTTTTTTTGATTGCATATATAGCTATAGATATATATAACATGGTTGTTTATCTCAATATTCTCCCATCACCTTATCACCCATGCACTTTCTTTATCTCTTGTGCCCTCCCCCCCCCCCATCTTTTGGGCTTTTAATGATAAAGAAACAACCACCCCAGTTTCACCTCTCTTCTTCCTTCCTCCCTCCCCCAGGATGACGCCACCCTTTCATCATCTCCCCCTAAGCCAAGGTGTACCAACTCACACATATGTGCATGCTCTGGGTCCAGGCACAAACACAATCATGGAGGGTGGGGGTGCAATACTACAGGAGTTTGCCACTAATGGGGGGGGGAGCCTGAGTACATCATTTCATCATTTTCCCCACAAGTCTGTTATTCCACAATTTATCACTCTTCAGTAACATAGTATATAAATCCCCACATTATATCAGCTTCTTTTGAGTTTTCCTTTCTTTCCTTTGGAACTCCTGTGCTTGTAAAATTCAAAATAAAATGTTCTCTTTTCATTGTATCTTCTATCAGTTTAACTTATAGATAGGACCTAAGGAGATAGAACCTAAGAAGACAGAGAAAAGACTTTCCTCATCTAAAGAAGTAAGATGAAATTCATGTTCATCTAATTTTTGATTCTCAGTTATGGATGAAATTTTAAATTTTACATTTGCCATAAGAGAGCAAATAAATATTTTTTTTAAAGGAGCAAAGGGTTGGTGTCTAGATTTTAAGGTAAAAGTAGAAGTAGGTGACATGTCCAAAGACTGACCCCAGGGTGACATCATACCAGCCCATGACGTCACCTTCTCATTAAATGTCCAAACAATCCCATTTGGAAATATTATTCTTAATGCTATTGATTCGCTCATTCAGTGAATTTAATCTGAAACATCTGAGCCAGTACAATTCTGATTCAAAGTTTTACAACTACATTAGTCGATGCTCCCAATTCAACTTTTTTTTTCACATTAGATTGACTCATCGATACCTACTCTCTCTTAAGTTTTCAACTACACAGTGTTATCTCCTTCAGATTCCAAGGCTAAATTATTGTAAAGAATTACAGAAATGCTATGATTTATTCACTTTTCAGCTACACAATAGAACAAAGACCCCAGGAAGTGGCTCTCAAGGGATGACATTCAGTAAACTTTCTGAATACAATGTATGCACTTGAACTTGGCCTGGCCTAGGTCACACCTGTCTGAGGGATGATCAGGGGACCCTGATCCCACCCCCAACCACTTAAGCTACAACCCTTGACTGAGAAACAAGCACTGGCCTCATATTTTGCATTGTTTGAGAAGCCAGGACCTCTAACTTCTGCATTCTTGCTTGTGGAATGCAGAGCCTACTCAGAAATCAGTGAAATGAACATAATTATTATAATTTGTTTTCACACTCATCATCAAGTCTGTTATTTCTCCCAAACTCAGAATGGCTCATAGAGGCACATAGTTATTTTTATGTTTGGTAAAATCAGGCCGGCATGCCTTTACTTAGTTTCTACACTGCCAAAGT
Organism: Uropsilus gracilis; assembly: GCA_004024945.1. NCBI lineage: Eukaryota > Metazoa > Chordata > Mammalia > Eulipotyphla > Talpidae > Uropsilus > Uropsilus gracilis. Next base: position 1,855 of record PVHY01016887.1, read on the forward strand.
CACTGACCTAGGATCTGCAGTTATGAAAGAAATCCTGGTCTGCATCTAATCTGAATTCAAGAGTTCATACCCTGTAGAGAAGGGAAGCATGCTGGAACCTATTTTCAGAGTGTTTCATGGGAAGCAGAGAAAGGATGCTTACCAATATTTCATACACAAATCACTAAAAAAAAAGGAAAATGACAAAAAGAAGGGCCAGAGTTTGAAAATTAGATGGTATTTTCTGTATTACTGACCTCAAAGACAAAGGAGATAAAAAGTTGTCTATTGCTACAAAGATTGAAATGACTTTTTCCAAAATGCCTTTGTCCAAAAAAAGGGAGATGACTTTTTTCTAAAAACCTTACATATTTTTAATTGTTTTAACTTTCCCACTACTGTCCCTTATTCCTTTCTCCCTTCCCCTCCCTCTTAAACTCAGAATCTTCACTTCCTGTATTCATGTCCACTAATTTTTGTAACTAGTTTACCTGGTCACATTTCTCCCACTAGGAGGAGGTGATTTCTACATGGAGGAAGAAATGGATGAGAAAGTGGGTGGGCCCTGAACATTCCCAAGCAACCCTGAACTTCCTTAGGCCTCTAGGTTCTGTGGCCCTTAGGATACCACAGCAAAACAGTGAACAGTCCAAAGGCAGAAATAGCAGCACTGACTTTATCACACCACTGTATTCTTTCTATAAACAATACGGAGCAAAGGTCCAGGGAGAGGGAGACATCTGACCTGAAGCAACTTTTCCGCTAGTCATCATTCTGGACACTTACAAGAACTCAAGGGAAGGTATTTTCTCATCTAATTATTTCTAACCTTATAGTCATTCTCAAGATTAGGATGAACTAAATACATCCTGAGGAAAGGGTGCAGCACATTATCTGCTAAGACTGTCCAGATGCTGTGAATTCTCGCCCTTTATTTAGGATATCAGAGGAAGGGGCAGGGGCAGGGAGGAACATCCAGCCACCTCAGTTCAGAGCAAATGCTTCAGTCAGCTTCAGTCTGAGGACAGATCACTAACAGCCTAAGCCCCAAGCAGTGGCCCAGGATCCCAGAGAGTTATAAATAACCCCACAGAACTGCTTTCTGATGATTTACAACTGATGATTTAATGAGAACTCACTAAAGTGAAAGTGAGGACTCCAGAAGCTTGCATTTTGCTGAACTTTAATCCAAAATCCCTCAGAAGAAATAAGAGTATGCAGATCTACAAGTTTTTACCTATCTTGATGTCTCATGCTTTGCCTTTTCAAGGACATTGTATGACAACGTGATTTCTCCTGTTTAGAAATTCCTGCTCTCTGGACCCGCCACTAATTTCCCCTCCATTAACCTTATGGTCTCCTATGTGGACGTTTTGTTGAGCGCATTTATTTTATTTTTTTTTTATTGATTGCACGCACACACACGCACGCGCGCGCACACACATATATATACTACATCATTGTCTACCCTGAGGTTCTCCCATCACCTTGTCACCCGTGAACCATCTTGTTGAGCATTTTTGACACAGGTGCAGGAGTTTGCTCCTACACAATCCATCAGTGCCAGGTGCAGACAAATCCATAGCTCCTGCTGTGACAGAAATTACACGGCTTTAGGCACTGCTCCCCCCTCCCACCCCCGGCAGCTCAACCGCCCCTGACAGAATCCCTGTCTATGCTTCGAGTCCTCCCGAAAAGAGCTTTCCACCCTCTCCCACCATTCACTCTTTCTGAGCTGGAAACAGTACAATAAAGTGCTTCTTGTTGCACATATAAACTCAAACTGTAATTAAGAATCCTTTTCTTCCCGAGTCATGTCCTTGGTGGAGACAGGGGCCAGCTGCTCGCTCTCTGTGGGAGGAATCTCCAACATAGCAGAATTTGAGATCATTTTTATTGTCCTCAGAATACCTCTACCTCTGGGCGCCTATCTTGGTGCCTCCGGTTCCACTTCGAAGCAGATCTTTGACAAACCAGTTCTCTTGGTGCCTCCGTTGGCATTTCTCTGGGAACACAGAACAAGCTGCCCTTGGTGAGCCCAGGACCCTGGCAATTCTGTCTTGTGATTCAGAGTCTAGTCTTTCATTTTCCAAGTATTGCCATGCTTTGTTGGAACCTGTTGCGTCACACTAGAATGGCAAGCGCAAGACAGGGTTGGAGGATAATGATGTCCCTGGCGTAAGATGGGATGAGGAATGTGGATGAGGAATGTAATGAGGTGTAGGCTGGGGAGATGTAATCTGAAGCAGAGATGGCATATCCTTGGCCAACAGACACAACTGGGCAAATTCCTGATACTTGATGGATGACCAGCTGCAAAGGGAACTACGCCTCTTCCCAGAAGCTTTGTCTATCGTTTGCTTGGCAGATGCCTCAGGCAGTGATGCTGACAGTTTGCACAGGGCCTGGGGTGAGTCAGCAATGACTGGGGCGCGAAGGAGGGTGGCAGCAGAGAATGACATCGTGAATGCCTGGAATCATCAGATTGATGAACCCCAGGACACATTCCACAGGCTTTGTTAAACACCCATGACCAAAATAAATGTCTTCCTAAAACTCTAGCCTGAAACATTCACTTGCAATGTCTGAAGTGAGGGTTTGGTCCTAAGACACCCTAGAACTGGATCACCCCACCATCCATGGGGTCACCAGCCACTACAGTCACCTTCGGGGACTCCAGAAATTCCCAGAAGCAAATCTGGAACAAAGAAGGACCAGCAGCTTTGGCGTGTCCTTTTAAAAGACTGGACTCAGGTTTGGGAATCTCCAATATGGGTGAATGAAGCCAGATGAATTATCCCAACAGGTTCTCACCTTCCCTGATGCCCGCAAGTGTGAAAAGCATCACCAGACCTTTTTAAATATACACATGATGATTTATAAAAGGCTGTTCACAGAGGTTAATAAATACCCAGGGTGCTGAGCAATACAAATGGAAGTCTTTTATGCTAAAACATACTCCTCCCCATCTTTAGCGATACTTCCCGCAATTAACCACTTTTAAATAATTCTGGCTTTAGGACTTCTAGGCCATAGAAATAACCCATATGGGTGTGCCTGTGTTTCTGAACATAGAACACACTAGAACACACTAGTCCGTTTCAAATCATATTTACCAGTTTCCAATAACAAAATTTGTATAAATTTCACATACCCCCTTTCCCATTTGCATTTTTTCACCTTTCCACTTTTATTATACTAACATGTAACATCTTTAGTAACTACAAGCAGAACTTAAAAATAGACATAAACCACCATTTCTTGATTCATCAACTTCTGACATCATCTTCCTGCTCCCTGTTCTCTAAGATAAGAACAGTGGGTCATGACTACTCACTGCGAATCCCACCTTTTCCCCTTCCCTACTTGGGAGCTGATTAATATCATCATCCAGGCTTTTAAAATTTGAAAACTAAAAAGAGATACTCATAATTTTAGGATTTTATAAAAATCACAGAATCAAGTAATACATAAAACCCACAGTGATAGAAAGTTGATTCTGTTATCAAAAATATCTAAAATTAAAATTTAAAAAGAATCCCTTTCCGTACTTACAACTCTTCTGTATCATCAAGACACATCACATTTCAGATTGCTCCATAATCTCTGAGATCATGAAACACATGTACCTTCTTACATATCTACCATCTTTCAAATTATCAAGTTTTTTCTTTTTTTTTTCAAACCAATATTCTTCAATCACCTCTTATTTTCTCTGTTCTAACTTGGACCAATAGTTTTCTAAGCCTGTTTCAAGGCTGATAATTTGAAATTTCTTTTCATATCAGTCCTCAGAATGTTTGTCCATTTGATGGGTCAGTTTTCCTTTATCTGGTACCACTGTCTTCTAGCATCAGTATTATTAATGCAAAGTACAATGAAAATCTTATGCTAATTTTTCATAGCTATCCTATAAATCTCTCTATACCTTTTATGCTGAACTTTTAAATTTTCAGCTGAGTAGTTCTTCATCCACAATGAAGATTTTCCATAGGAAAAGCGTTTCTTTTTTTTCAGGTCAGGGAAATGATCTTTAATTATTTATTTGATTATTTTTTTTTTGTTCTCTCTCTTGGTTTCACTACATTTTAAAATCATTCAACATCAATTCCTTTTCTCAACACCTTGCTTGTATTTTCAGTCATTCTCCACATTCTAAGTTACAGTCTCAACTTTATCTTCCAGATTACTAATTTAATTTCCAGGCCTATCAATGATTCAATTCTACTGACTTTTAAGAATTATTTGGGGGAAACTGAAGTTTAGCTTTTTATCACCTCTGCACATCCCTTGTTTGTTCCTTTTTTATGAATAAACACAATGTCCTTTCAAAGCTATCTGCAGAGACAGATTCCATTTTAATGTCTGTCCTTTCATCTATTTCTCCCTTGTGTTATTCTCCCACACATAGTGGTGTTTCTATTTTGCTAAATACTTGGTGATCCTTGAACACTTTTTTTTAATCTTTTTAAATAAAAAGCATGCTGGTTGATTAGGACAGATAGATGGCCAAGTTATTTTTATAATTTGAAAGAAAAGCTTACCCATAAAACCCCTCACTGAGGAGATGAACTATGTCTTTGTGTTAGAGGAGGTCATACAGAGGTTTCTTTCCAAGATGTGTGACTTCAGTGTGCACCTCATCAAGGAAGGAGGACTTTTACAGGGGTGACATTCTTCAGTGCATTTTACCTCCAGGTGAAATCCTTTCCTCTTCTGCCTCCTCCATCTTGCTTGGGAAGGTTGAGTCACCTTGGAACTTTGTGCCACCAATCACGTGGGAGAACCCCCTAGAATGACTTCCCTCTCTGGTGTTTGAGCATTTCCTTTGTCTCTAGGAGGATGTAAGGTCCTCGCCACCAATTGTAGGGGCAGCATCAGGTTCACTTGATCTGTGTATGTTCTTTATTGGTTTTAGCAGTTACACAGACACCAGGAAGGGCAGGGCCATTGCAGGAGAGAAAGGGACTAGAAGCCCCCCCAGTACCCCAAGAATCCTCATGCTCTTTCTCCAGTGTCTTTCTCTGACATTCTCTCTGTGCTCGCTCATGCTGCACATGCTCTCTGCACCCCTAAATCGCCTCTCTCCCAGGCCCAGGTATATACACTCACACATGCGCACATGCACTGGGACACACAATCATGGGGAAGACACAGCACCCCAGGCGCAGGACACACAGGTAATAAAGGAGAAAGTCTAACTCCCTTACCCTACAGAGGAGCAAATGTCACAGCCAGCTGCTCCCCAGGCTGGGGAAGCGGGAGAGTCACTCAAGCTGGGTTTTCATGAAGTGTCTTCAAATTCTTTAACACTCAAGGAGCAAGCAGACCCCACCACAGAACTACTGAATCTGCAAGTGCATTGTCACAAGAGTTCAGGTGACTTGAGCTGATGCAAGTCTGAGAAACACTACGTCTTCACCGTCTTGTTCCTACTTCTGCAGCTCCTGCTCCTCATCCCTGTGCCCCCACCTCCCCCTGAGACTGAGACCTCTAGGTTCTGCCAGGGGGAGTGGTGGCACCATCTCCCATGCATGCTCCAGGGTGGCCTTCCCTATGGCCCACTTCCATAGTCATAGTTGCATAGTCATGCCGTCTTGATGATGGCCTTGTCTGGATGCATTGTGAGGTGATTTGGTCATGCAAATGTGGTCGAGTGTAACCTATTAACTGATTAACCTATGATGATGAAGCTCTTAGTGTTGATGGGAGAGCCTAGTGGAAACACTTCTGTAGTTGAACTGTCACTAAGTGATCATGACACCGTGTTTCCTACTGGTGAAATAGTATAGGAAACACCCAATTGCACATCATCCAGATTAGAAATAAAATGTTACAAGTATAATTGAAATCCTTTGTCCACCTCCAGCCCTCCCATCCCCCGATTTCTCTGTAGTTTCGTTATTAGTTCTTGACTACGGTGTAACAGCAGCTCTCCCCAGCCCCAGGGCATAAAGGCCCTATTCTGGTGGGGCTGTGTGTAAGGTAGACACAGACCTAGAGAGCACCTTAGCTGAAGTGGGAGCTGAGACGGTTTGGTTGAGCCTGGAAGTGGTACAGCCTTAGAACTAGATTCACTCACTTGGGTGGTCTGTGAAAACAAGGGAAGGTCTAACTGCATGATAGGTCCTATAGTGCTAGACTGAACCACTGAGAAATGGGCTGGTGTTGGGATGGGCAGAACAGCTTATGGCCATGCCTTGTGAACACTGATCCACTGCCTGGTAACCCAAGAAGGAGTTTCCAGAGAAGCTAGACACAGACAGAAGGGAATGGCCTTCAAGATGCCTGTCAGTAGGAAGCAGGTCCTTCAGAAGGCAGCAAAGGCAGCATCCTGAGCTACGACAAGAGCTGATAATGTTCCAAGCCTTAGGAAGAACAATTTTCTAGGCAGAAAACTGTGGGACTAGGTCTTTACAATCAAAATGTAACTTAGATTGCAGACAGAAAGATGAGCTTGGACCAGACAAGTTATAAGAACCATACACATTCTCAGAGACTGGAACTGCTGAGATCCTCCTGGCTGACACTCAAAATTGGTCCTGGACTATATTAATCGATGACAAGGGTCCTCAGCCAGGGAAATGGGGAGGTGAGAGAAGGAGAGGCAAGAGGAAGTAAAGAAAGAAGACAGGAGTAAAGGTAGAAACTAGGAACCAAGTAGAAGTCATAGAGATTACATTTGGGGGGATTCATGAACAGGTCAACTTATCTGGAAATCTTAATCAAAACTGTATATATTACATTGTCCTTCCAATTCAATTCTATTCCAAATAGCATGCAACCAGCACTGCAGAGCTCCAGGAAGGACTGGTTCCATTCCTCGAATTCATTTGGAGCAACTTCTGTGTTTTCGATGCTGGGCTGCGAATCCATGTGTCAAAGGGACGCACCACTGGCTTTGGGCTTGGGCAGTGCCTATCACAGGGGGTCAGACTGACACACTCCCACCATTTTTATGACTTTCAGCCACTTCATCTTAGTAAACCTCAGTTCTCTCCTCTAGCCAATACAGTTCTAGTGCTTGCACTAATGTGCACTAATAAACAATAAAGCTAGAACTCATACCCAGATATATTTAGTAGTCAATGGGGACATCAGGTTAAAAAAAAAAATATATATATATATATATATATATATATAAGAAATACCTTTACTGCTTGTATAATGTCCATGCTGCTTAGAAAGTAGGAGTTAAGAAAGAATAAAAGAAGTAAATTCTAAATTTCATGAGTTATCTATACTAAGGACTGGGATTGACAGGCTCCATGTAAGAAGGAATCAAACTACTTCCTTTCCTTGATCTAAGTTTCCTCTGAAAGTAGTAGTGATTTTATTTTTCTTTGTTCTTGCACAGATACATCTACTGGGACCTACCATGTATGTCTTCTCTGATAAAGTCCATGTTCCCTGCAGAATGAGATTCAATCATTTATCAACTAGCCAGGCTGATGGTGGATGGACGTTGAGATCATCTTGATCATGACCCCAAAGGTCATGATCATGACCTCTGATTTGTAGATTTTTTTAAAGATATGGGCTGAGTCTCTGAAATCTTACAAGAATGTAATCAAAATGTTTAAAAGATGGTTTGAAGACACAACATGGGCAGAGTCTGACAATCACATACGTATTTTGTGCCTTTCTGTTGAGAGCCCTTCTCTTCTTTCACTCCACACTGAAAAGAGACAGCATCTCTTCAGCACCAGTGAAAACCACTGACCACTGAGGACCAACCAGAGATAATCTGCATTGATAAGGTTAAAATTTATGTCAGCATTTCCCATCAGCACTTGGGGCAACTGATTCTCTACAGTCAAGCATTGGCAACCACAGCATTGTACTGACCAAGGTCAGTGTTGAACGGTAATGGTCTTGACTTCAGTGAAGAACTCATACGAGTCCCTGGCTCCTTCTCTACCCACCCCAGAACTCTTCATGCCCCCAAAAGGAAGGTTCAGCTCTCTGATGAGCCAGCAGTTGGTCCAGACCAAACCTGCTTGCAGCTTCTTAGCCACCCGGTGAACACGGCCGACGTCACTGGACCACACCGTCGCTGCCAGCCCATATTTCACGCTGTTGGCCCTTTTAATCACTTCCTCTTCACTGTCAAAGGGGACAACACATGTCACTGGACCAAATATCTCTTCCTTCATGCAGCAAGATTCATCCTTTATGTCTGTGATCACCGTGGGAAGCATGAAGTAGCCCGCCTGGTTCCTGGCGGGGAGATGCAAGGTATCCACTCCCTCGCCACACAGAATGTGGGCCCCCTCGGCTTGAGCTTTCTTGATGTAACCTCTCACCTGGGTGGGAAGAGCCATGATTAGTAACAGCCGACCACATGGCTTCACGCAAAGCAGCAGCAATCTCACTCTTTTCAACACATCTAGGAAAGATGTAAAGGTCATTGTTCAGAAGTCTAAGGTTGATTATTATGTCATCACAAGTCACTGAGGCTGTCAGGTGTGGTGGCACACATCTGAAATCCAAGTGCTGGGAGGCAAAGAGCTTGAGTTCTCGGGTTTGAGTCTATCCCAGGCAACACAGCAAGACCTGATTCTCGGAAAAGCAGCCCTGTGCGGTGGCGGGAGCCTATAATCCTAACTACCTGGGAGGCTGAGCCTGGGGATCTCTTGAGTCCATGGGATCAGGACTATCCCAAGCAACATAGTAAGACTTAGTTTCAAAGAAAAAAAAAAAAAGAGTCGCTGAGGCTGAAGGTAGAAGTATGCCACACGTGATGTGTAAGTTCCTGGCACTCTGAGTAAGTGCTTTTCAAATATTCTCACTTCATTCACTCAAAACTTGATTAGCTATGCATTATCATCCCCTACTTACTGATACTGTAATTGAGCCTCATAAAGGGTGACAGTTAATAAACAATAAAACTAGAATTCACACTCGGGTGTAAGCAGTAATTAAACACACATAAGAATGTTCTTTAATTCGAAGAGGGAGCATTAGATCCATTGCTGGAAATGGGAAGCAAATGATGGATAAGATTTCATTAAAGGAGACCCTTCCATAGCTGAGCCTCCAGAACAAATATTTTTTTAACTCCTACTTTCATGACTGATCATACTCTGAAAAAATACCTAGGTGATACTGGATAGCTAACCGATGGGAAATAAATTATGTAATAACCTAACCCAGTGACTCATGGATAATGGCAGATGTTCAATCATGGTCATAGAAGTCATTCCTTGGAGTAATGATAGATTTATTTGTACATGGAAATGTTAATGAAGTCACAATGATGTATTATTTTACTCCTAAAGGGAATCATTAGCACAGAGAACAGAAATCTCAAAATTGCAAAGCATAAAATAACAGTCAAGTTGTAAAGCAAAGGTCAAGTAACTTTTGAAATGGTACCGTGGATTTCCAGAGACCATTTATGTGAGTGGTCTGAATTTGTGGTGTGAATTCGTTCTCCAGTGTGGTGCTATATTCATTGTACAATTAGGTGTTCATTCATCATGGCTTTTTAAAATCCCTATTGTATTATTAATTTTGTTCCAATGTGTAGAATACTTACTAAGTGGGGGGATCAAGGATGTTAGAACTTCCCGTATAGCTTTACGTTCCTGCCACAGTCCTCCTCCCTAAACAGTCAGGGTGATCTCAGAGCCTTCCCAGACAAGGCTTTGTCTCCCCTGTGGCCAGAGACTAAAATAGATCTGGACTTTTCTTTCCCCTACTCTTTTGCCTTGAAACGACCCACCCACATTAATTAAAAGATGCAAAGGCGCATCCTGTGTGAACAGGGAACTTCGAGGCAAAAGTTTGCAGTGGCTGCAGCTGGATGCCATCCCCGGCTCCTTGTCAGGGGTTCGAACAGTGTAGGGAATCCTGGCTTTGCGCAAAATGACACGATTATCTCTCAGACTTTCTTGGGGTGACAAAATTTGAAGGGTTGGGTCCATTTTCAAGCTGTGAATTTATCAAACAGCAAATGTATCAAAATAGTTAAAAATTTAAGAACCTCACACTCTCATCCAGCTGGGTAAGAAAGTATCCATGGATGATAGAATGATATGTGCTCCTGCAGCTCAGAAATTGAGACGTTTGGTAAAAAACAAAGAAACAATATATATGGCTGGCGACATGCTAATAAGATGTAGTGAATTGCTAGCATGTTTATTTTGCAAGCAGAGAACAGTAACTAATAACTTTGAACATAAAATCGGAGCAGAATCTCTGATCTGAGATATATAAGGGAGAAGTGGGCACCATACCTAAACTTTGCCAATGTTTGAGCCTTAAGAAAATTAGATATCAATGGTGGCTTATATACATTAAGAATTCTGACTTTTATCCACAGCATCTGAGATAATGATATTAGAAATAAAGTGAATTGGAGAGATACCTCTACTTCCCCCTCTGTTAGGAAAAGATTTTTAAAGAGCATTTCAAGTATGTTTTCTTAGTTGGGGTGATATCAGTACTGAGTTTTAGCAACTTTAATACTGTGGAGGGTGGTACAATGGATGACAATTAATTGGGAAAATAGGAACCTTGCCCCTGGAAGTCTTGATGCACACGACAGCCAAACACCCATACTTCACTTTACATACTCTGCTGTGTGTAAAGGAATGTGGAGGCTCCCATTGTTTCCCTAACACTTGCATGCAAGGAGGACTTGCTCACTTTATAAGGTGGTTCATGAGAAAGCAAGAACTTTTGGAAAATGTGTATGTAGAACATTTGCCACTAGCATATTTGTAGTAATGCTGTAAAAATGGCACTGGAAGCTTGAAAATAATCCAGTTATAATCTTTGAAACGCAGTTGGTATTTTTATTTTTATTTTTATTTTTATTTTTTTTGAGACTAGGTCTTGCTATTTTTGCCCGTGGAACTGCAGGTTCTTGTTGCCCAGTGTACCACGAACTCAAGCAATCCCCAGCCTCAGCTTCCCAGGTAGCTGGGATGACCGGCACATGCCACCATGCCCAGCTATTTTTTGGAACTAGGTCTCGCTACGGGCCACAGGAGGGACTCGAACCATGATCCCTAGCCCCTGCCGCTTCATAGGCTGAAGCTTACAGGCACGAGCCACCATGCCCGGTGCAGTTGGTATTTTAAACACTGGGTTTAAACACATCATTACAGCACAGAACACCCATACTTAATCAAGGGATTTTTAAAGTTTAGAATTTACATTCAACATGCCAAGCCATGTGCTGAAGCAGCACATGAAAAGAGAAGGCATTCAGGAGAAGCCTAAGCAGAACCTCCATGCTGTTTCTAAGGTGGAATAGGGAACCCTGGCCCTTAGTGTTGTTATCATGAACCATCGGTTACAGGAGCTTCTTAGATGCAAGAGTTCAATGCACCCCAATTTGGGGAGGTATACTGCCTATGGCAACGTGGTATCACATCAATCCAATCATTTCCCCAACAAGCACCATGCTTCAGACTCTTCTAGGACCCAGGAGACAGCTGTGAAGAAGATGGACCAGGTCCTTACTTTCCAGCCAAGGAAAGCTAGTCTATTAATAAATGAGCAATATGCATTATGTGGCAGGTAGAATCAAGAGTCAAGGGGGAAAATAAAGCATCAAGGTGGTAGAGGATGCTGTGGGAGTCGCAGTCACCCAGGGGAGCAGGGAGGCCCTCATTCTGAAGGAAACTCGGACTTCACAGGGAGCTACTCAAACCTTGGAAAGAAGCCTTCCTCACAGGCAGTGGGAGCAGGGAGAGCAAAGGACCAGGAGGCGAGGGCCTGCTGTGTCTGAGACACAGCGCCCAGAGGCAGCCTCTGGAAATTTTGGCCTCAATGTTGTTCCCTGTTCACACAGGATGCGCCTTTGGCATCTTTTAATGAGTGTGGGTGGGTCATTTCCAAAGGAGCAAGAGAGTAGGGGAAAGAAAAGTCCAGACCTATTTTCGTCTCTGCCCACAAAGGCGACAAAGACTTGTGTGGGAAAGCTCTGAGATCACCCCGACTGTTTAGGGAGGAGGACCGTGGAGGGAACATCTAGCTGTACCGGAAGTTCTATTTCTAACATCCTTGATTTCCCCACTTATTAAGTATTCTACATCCTGGAGCAACATTAATAACAAATAGCATTAAATAATGGTGAATAGATACAAGCAGGGTAGGGGAGGGGGGTGTCCGGGGCTAATGGGGCCAAAGGTCACAGAGGAAGTTCTCTGGGGTCATTCTACAGGCTTTGACTTGGTTGCGAACAAGACCTGGGAAGAAGGCACATGATGTGACCCGGTTCGGTCACGTCAAGTACTGTGCCGCTGGGGCTACTTTTATCAGCACAAACTCGGGGTCCCCTGCAAAGGGCAATGAGGGGGTTCAGTACAAGGTTTTTGGTCCCCAACTTGCAGATGTACCAGGTCACAGATCCTCATGCTGGGGCATTGTCACATGGTGCTCACTTGGTCACAACTTGACCTTGAGTCCTCTCTGCTGAAGGTAAAGGTTTGGTCCAGAAAGATCCCCCGACAGCCTGGGGTGAACAAAGGTTGCTCTCTGAAGACAAAGATAGAGGGGTGGGCTGAAGAGAGGGGCCCAGAGGCAAGTAGGGACACAGAGAGAACCCAAAATACAGCATGACAGGCAGCACATAGCACGCCTGTGAGCTCGCATGGTCCATGCTCGTTATGCTGTGCAAAAGGGGTAAGTACAGCTGGGAAAGCCAGAGCGACGACGGTGAGTCAGAGTCACATGTGTGTGCATGTGCAGGTCACTCAGGGGGTCAAAGCCCTCCAATGAATAGTGAAAGTCAAATATTTTGCTTTGCTTCACATGCCCTCCTTGGGCCACTGCCACAGATGCATGGCCATACCCTTGGAATCTTGCTCTGCTGAGCTGACAGAGTGAGCTTTGAGTCTCAGGTGAGTGGTGAACTGCCGAGAGGACCTACATCATCCCCTAAGCAAGCTGAAGATGCAGGTGGGAAGCCAGCTCTTGCTTCTCCCCTTCCCACGTCACAGGAAACATCTGCACACGTGCTGCAGCTGTTTCTCACCAGTTACATCATGGGTGGCAGCCTTGGAGCTCTTGTGTCCACAAGAGCTGAGAGAGAGGTGGGAGGATGGGAGCCTCTTGCACCTGCAGACTCCTTGCTCCACAGTGAGGGTGCAGGGAGCAGCTACCACTGTGGCTCCCCAGGGGTGCTCTGGGCATGCTGCCCAGGCATCTCTCTAGGTGCATTTTCTAGGTGCAGCTTTATAGGTGCATCTTACCAAAGGAAAACACAACCGCGTTGACTGTCCTCACTGGGATAAATGACCTCAAGTCTCAAGTGAGCTCTTGGCACTGCTTCACCATCTTGTCATTTCTGAGGCCATTCTCTCTCCTGATCTCCTGCAAGATTATTTCAGGCTTTGTCCACCACACCTCTCCTCTCACCTGCCATCACTGTGCACCCTATTCCCACAGACTTAAGGGTTCCATCCATTCTTGGCTAAGTGAAAGGTGGCATTTTCCCCTTGGTGGACCTTAGTTCCCTCTCTAGATACAAGACCATATGACTGATGGAGAGCATCGCAGCAGGTGTTAAGGTCACATGACCCTAAAGACTGTAGTTCAGTAACTCAGCCACAGATGCATGGCTTCCTGAGTTGGCTATCACTGGTCACCCCACCAGTTCATCACTTGATTGCTTGTGCTGGTACTTCCAAAGCCAACCTGCCACAAGCCAGGGGCAGAGCCTTTCCAACTGGGAACATTTATTTGTGGGGATTCCTGCCATCCTCAGTCCCTACTGGCTTATTAACTGACCTGAGGTATGAAATGTGTGTGCCTTACTCCGTTGATGGCATCTCCACACCACCTTCTCAAGTTCATTCATTTCGTGTACCTGCTGCTCTAACATGAGCTTCATTGGTTCATTTAATATTTTTAGACGCTACAACCAAAGACAATTTCCCACAGCTCATCATTTATCAAAAAGAGGGTAGTAATTAGCAAAACATCAAAGCACAATGTGTGCTATGCTTTGTACCACACTTCCCTCCAAAAAGAACTTGTTCTGTAACTGAGCTACAGAGATGTACTTACTTTCTCCAAATGAGCTTTGCTTATCAGAGCTCCCATGCTGGCGGATGGATCAGAGGGAATGCCAACTTTCCACATTCTGGAAGCTTCCACAAACCTCTTTAAAAATTCAGTATAGATGCTCTTCTGGACAAAGATCCTGCTGGTACAGAGGCAGATTTCTCCCTGCAAGAATGACACACCATGACAGTGACAGTTCTGGGGGTCATCACCCTGGGAAAAACACCCTGCACTTCTGCACCCCACCGTAGATTTGGCACTGGTCTGGGCAATGGGGGACAGTGGGAAACAGTCCCCACCATGTGCAATACACAGGCTTATGGAAGACAGACAAGAAAACAGGTTCAATAAATATTCTAACTTTAGGTCGTGATCAAAGCAATAAAAGAAAATGAAGCTGAGGATGAGAACAGGAAGTGGTAGGACAGGGAGCAGTGATTTTACTAAAACCCTGGAAGGCACTTGTGAGGGGGGTGTTCAAGTTGATGGTTGATGTGAAGGAGCTGAACGGGCAAGGCAGGAAGGTAGATGAGGAGGGCTGTGGCAAAGGTGCCATTCGGGGGTCCTGGGGTGGTAAGAGATGAGGTTGGGAGGCAGACAGGGGAGTAACCTCATGCCTTAAAGGCTCACAGGATTCTGCACTTCATTCCTGGTGCCAAGAATGGACGCTGGAAGGGGTGAAGCAGCAGGGTGACATGAGGAGACGGACATTTTTAAGTGATGATTCTGGCAGTTGTGTAGAGAATGAAAGGAGAGCAGAGGCGAGTTAAGAGTTCCAGGAATCCAGAGAAGTGGGGGATCGGGGCGGGGGTTGGGGGTACACAGGGACACATGGAGCAGGACAGCTCCAATGGAGGTGAAAGAGTCCACCAAAGTCAACATGTTCTTAAAGGGGGTGCGAACCCCCAAAGTGTAAGGACACTGACACAGATACCCCAGAGAAGTGAAAGGATTCGAGATCATTTTTCAAGATTACATCATCAGGACTGACTGCTAGATCAGCCAGGTACAATAAGAGAAGGTGCGAAGACTCGTCTTTCCAGCTTCTTCCCTGGAAAGGCAGACACGAGGTAGGGAGAGGGTGGGCCTGCAGTGTTAGGTGCCAGAAAGACACCCAGACAGAGAAACAGCATCCAGTGGTGCATTTCTAACAGGTTTCTCTGAGAAACACAATCCTTGCTATCATTTGACTATAGCAAAGTCTTCTGTTAATCACTTTGGTTTAGGTTTACAATGAGGCTATGGAGCTACATTCCAGAAGAGTCAGTCCATGCTAGATGTAGGATAAACACTATGCCTAAATAATGTGTCATCACATTTATATTGAATCTTTACAACAATCTAAGAAAGAGAACGCTCCTGACTATCCCGCTATTTATACAATGGTGCATTTTCCAAATCCAACAGCTGATGTTTTAAACAATAAATGGCTCCGCCCATCTAGGAGAGCCACTAGAATCATCCGCGTATGTGGTTCGGGAGCCCCTGAACACACGAACACATGTGTGTAGGACCATGTAGGAGGGAGGCACCAGAGAAGATTTACGTAATTATGTAATTACGATGACAGGTTTTCTGATTACTCAGGAAGCACATAAGTGATTCTAGGCTCTCCAGCTAGATGAGGTTAGAGGAAATGAGAAAAGGACCCACACATTTATGGGGTGCCTATTGCGTGCCAGGTAGGGACAGTTCTTTCCTCCTACTAATGCTGTAGTGGATTAACTGCTTTACACTAATTATGTTTACAATGAGGCTATGGAGTAATCGCATCAATGTAATCCTAATAGCACAGGAAGTTTCATACTCAGTCCGAGAGATGTAAAAGGTTCAATTCATTTCTTCTAAGGTGTTACTCTAAGTGCAAGTGCACTCAGGGCCAAGGGAGACAGAGATGCTTCCAAAAAATCTATTATATTCAGCTGAGAAGGAAATCTGCTGGGTGAACTCCGCACTCCACCAAGTAAAAGGCAGTTTATTTATTTTGCCTAAAACCCAAGGGTCGTCATGGATTATCACACCCATGACTTGGCACTTAGCTTCATTTCCATTGACATTTTAAAATACCCCTAAGAGGAAGACTCTGGAGAAATTCAAATCCTTGCAGAAGTCTGACAGCTGAGAAGCCATTGGTCTACTCTGCACTCAGAGTGAGTCACGTTCATGCAAAGAACTCATCTCACTACCTTTTATCTCAGATTCTCAGTCCTCTGCTTACTCCCTTTGGTTGATACTGTCAAAAATCACGTGGGTTTAATTGCTCGCTTTGATATTTATTTGTCATGGCTACATTCATCATATCATAAAATGACATGATCATTGACCTGGAAATTCTATGCCTTTCCAAGCCACTTTCCTTAGGAATTACAGTGAGAAAAATAATGACTATTATAATCATGAAAATAATCTTTCTAATATTTTTGGTGTACATTCCCAGAAACCCTGCTGGAAGGCATCATTGCTTCCAAGATTTTATAGGCAAAGAAATAAAGGTTCAAAGGGTTACAGAGCTTAATAGGTAAATATATAGCTCATTCCTCTCCTCTTTACTTATTCATGTGCGTGATATTGGTTCACAGCACTGTCTAGTCTAGACTCTAGTCTAGAGTTTAGCTTTCAAATTAGTTCTCACCTCAGTAGCTGCATACATTACCCCCACCTCTACCACCATCAACCAATCAGCCCTCTCTTCTTGTTCTACCCCTCCCCCCCACTTCCTGAAACTATCATTCTGAAGTCAGAGTCCAAGGTCTACCTTATTTGTTCGTTTGCCTTGTTTCTTCACATTCTGCA
This sequence comes from Uropsilus gracilis, assembly GCA_004024945.1. Taxonomy (NCBI): domain Eukaryota; kingdom Metazoa; phylum Chordata; class Mammalia; order Eulipotyphla; family Talpidae; genus Uropsilus; species Uropsilus gracilis. The sequence continues at coordinate 18,649 of PVHY01016887.1, forward strand.
ATATGATACAATATTTGTCTTTGTCCATCTGACTTTTTTCCACTTAATCCAGCCACATGTCACAAATGGCAAACTTTCCTCTTTTTTTTTATAGTTTCCATCTTTTTAGCAACCTATTTGATTTAGGTCTTCTTTCCCTGCTAAAGATTTTTGAAAACATCGTCGTTGGAAAGAACTACTCAGGATGTAGGCAGCCTCCCTGTCCTGAGCACTGAGCTTGTGTTGAGAATAAAGGGCTTCGTGAAGCCAACATCTCTTCAGAGCTGATTCTTGTAGATTTGCTCCAGAGCACAAACTCTTTGGGATGTTCCAGTCTTAAACGAGAATCAGATACAAACTATGGGCTTTCAGGAGATGCAAAGTTGCCCCAACACTTACCCAGGATTCTGAGGTAAGAGCATGAATGCATCTGCTCAGAATGCATCCCAAGTGCTCCTGAGGGAAAATCAGGCTAAGTAGGTAGAGAACGGAGGCTTAGACAGAAAGAAGAAACTGGAGACAACTGTATAAAGAACAAGATGGAGATGCTCAGAGCAACATGAGTCCTTCATTTTTCCCACAGCTGGCCCTGGAAGAGGTCCTGTTGCTCAAGAAAAGCCTGCTAACACATGCGTCCCTCTGCCAGGCCCCATCTGACTTTGTGATTGAATGAGGTCGTCTCCCTCCTCAGTCAGTACTGATCAGCAGTTACTCAGAGACACAGAGAAAGCAAACAAGCCCAGAGGGCAGACCTGGTTGGCAAAGCTGGACCTGATGGTGGTAGCAATACACTTCTCCAGGTTGGCATCCTCAAAGATGATGGCTGGGTTCTTGCCCCCCAGCTCCAAGGAGAGCTTCTTGCAGTGGGGAGCACTCAGCTGTGTGATCCTCTCGGCAGTGGGCTGGCTCCCAGTGAAGGAGATGAGAGGGACCTCTGGATGGGACACTAAGGCCTCGCCCACCCTGGGCCCCGTTCCAAAGACAATATTCACCACTCCTGGTGGCACACCTGAAGGGGAAACAGTACCAGCTTTGAGCTACACAGATTCTTCTTGAAAGTCCAGTTGCTTGAATGTGGTAGGAGGGAATTTTTATGGTTGCCAGTAGTTTAATGGTAAAACTGAGACTGCAGCATCGAATCGGCAATAGTACACTTTCAGTAAGTTCTCTGGCCCAATATATGGAACATTCTAGAAGATCCATCCCACAGTACCAACCATCTCTCCAGATTAGATATTCACTTAATAGAAACATACGCTCTGGGATTAAAACCATAGCTTGAAGGGTAGACTTTTAAAGAATAAATAGTACTTGTGCATTAATTACTAATTAATAATAGCTAATTAGTTGCTTGATAATTATTCACTACTTAAATAATTACTAATTAATTACATAGTTACTAGTCTTCCCATAGAGCCACACTTCTAGTCAGATCACCTTGAGGGGACCACCTAAACCCCACTCAGGTGAGTCCCCAAGGAGACAGCTGGAAGAGCCAGCAAAACATCACCAGTGGTGCTACTTCTGTGCTCCAGGTGCCTGTCTGCTGAAACCCAGCAGACGCTGCCCCAGATGGAAGGTATTGCCAATGTTGGCCAGGGCCAGGGTCAAGCACAAGGTAAGACCAGATGGACCTGGCACTGGGGCAAACAAAGAGGAGGGTGGTGAAGAGACCCTCATGGTGGCTGACAGGAGAGAACAAGGACAGGCTTCCCAGAGTTTGGTAGACAGGGCCCTGCATCTCCATCAAGTCCCATACACATACACATCTGCCTCATGCGTAGATGGAGGTTTGGAGGCAGAAGATGGACCGTTAGGTTTTATAAATTCTAACGGCCAAAAAAAAAGGACTGAATCACTCACTTGGTGTATTTATAGTAGATTTTAACACAGAAATACCCCATTTTATCACCCCAGGAAAATGTTTTCAGGAGGCTGCTTGTGGGCTTCTCAACAACATCAGCACTGTGATTATTTCTCCTGCAGTGCTGGGGTTCAGGCCTCTGGAGCCTTCTATCTGCTGGCCTCTTGCCTCAGTGCTGTTTTGCCATTTGACCCAGGCATCAGTGAAATGTCTTTCCAGATGCCCGCTGTCCTCCCTTGAGAGAAGCTGGCTATGAGAGAAGGAAAGCAGTTGAAATGACAAGAATTTGGTAAAACTGGAATGAGTGGCCAATAGGCAATGCAGGATTGAAGCCCCTCCCCCTGGAGAGTGACAAGAAGAATGTCAGGCTTCAAGGAAAGCGGGCAAGAGCTACCAGGCCCCAAAATACAGAGGGTCTTCAGGAGTGAGGGCAAACACACCGCGACACCAGAAAAAAAGAGAATATTCTTATTCTAGGTGTTTGGGGTATTCTAGGACTACCCAGGAAGCGTTCTGCAGTGTGTGCCAACAGGGCTTCTCAGAAAAGCCCAGGGGAAACAAAAGCTAAATGTGACACTAGAACCAGCTTTATTTATTTTTTATTTTGTTTGTCTGTTTGTTTGTTTTAAGACTAGGTCTCCCTATGTTGCCTGGGGTACCCTGAACTCAAGCGAGCCCCAGCCTCAGCCTCCTATGTAGCTGGGATTACAGACACCCGCCACAGCAGCCTGGCTGCTTTTTCAAGACCAGTCCTCGCTATGTTGCCCGGGATAGTCTCGAACCCTCGAACTAGTCTCAAACATGCAATCCCAAGCCTCTTGCCTCCCAGTGCTTGGACAACAGGCGCCACGCCCGGTTAGAACCAACTTTATGGAGGAGCCGCTTTCTCTCCAGAACAACTCGTCAGATGTCAGCGATCCTCAGGTGACTGACATCTGCAGACCTTGCCACCCCAGAGTCAATCCTGGGTTTCCCCGAACCCCAGAGAGCGCATCACCTGCTTTCTCCAGGAGCTTGCACATCATCCAGGCGGTCACTGAAGTCAGCTCGCTGGGCTTGGCTATCACCGTGTTGCCCGCCGCGATGGCTGGGGCGATCTTCCAGGTCAGCAGGTAGAGTGGAAGGTTCCAGGGACTGATCAGACCAGCTGAGAAAGAGCAGAGACATTTCCTCACAGCACAAGTGCAAGTGGGAGTCCGAGCACAACACCTTCCTGTTCCATGATCTCCCAACACCAGACTTCGCTGATTACATTCCCCTTCAGGGAAATGATTCTACAATGCATTGCGGCAACTATTCCTTTTAAAACTATAGTGGGTACAATGTATTCTTTTCTTGATGATTTCACAATTATAATTATGAACAAAGGCAATCGAAGACCCGGGGCTAAAAAACTGTCATGTCTCTCTAAACAGTCCACGTTGTGATGAGTTTTTTAATCGTAGAGATGAATCTACAATTTTTGAAACCTTTTCCTCACCATGAAAATGATCAACTACTATTTTTTCATATATATCTTTCACATCTTTGTATTCCTTGGGGCTCACCCACCATTTTCCCTCCCTGACCACTCCTTCCCCCCGCCCCCTCCCAGTTGTGTTCTTTAGTTTGGTGGTTAGCTTGTTTGGACTTTTCTCCTGGCCTTTTGCTTGCTTTTCCCTATTACCCATATAGTAGCGAAACCATTTGGTTTCTGTTTATGGCTTGTTTCTGCTAATATGATTTCTTCTAGGTGCATCCATGTTATCATAAATTCGTCAAATTTGTCATTTTTATCTTTTATACTTTATTATATAAATAATTATTTCACATCTTTGTAATCCCTGGAGCTCTCCCCTCCCTGATCATTCCCTCCCTCACCCACCCCCGGCCCCCAAAGTTGTGAACTTCAGTTTTTAAGTTTGCTTTGCTTTTTCCTCCTGGCCTTTTGTTTGTTTTTCCTATGTCCCATATATTAGTGAAACCATTTGGATTCTGTCTTTTTCTTTCTGACTTGTTTCTGCTAATATGATTTCTTCTAGGTACATCCATGTTATCATAAAATCATCCAATTTGTCATTTTTTAATTGATGAGTAATATTCCACTGTGTATATATACCACATCTTTTTTTCATCCATTCATCTGTTATGGGACATTCGGGTTGTTTCCATGTCCTAGCAATTATAAATAGTTCACGTACTATTTCTTTGAAGTTTCTCCCTCTCTGTTTCTAATCTCTGTGGATCAAAGAAGAAAATCTTAGACTTTTTTGAAATATTTGCAGCACAAGAGGAAATGATCTTTCTCTATGGGTCTTTTCAGCAAGTCCTCCTTACCCCCCCAGCAGAACCCAGCAACTTTGATGCAGAGACTGTGGAATCCATTTTAATTAACCAGAAGATTCTTAACTAGACAGTCTCTCTAGGTTTTCACCTATATCCTGACCAGAAAGGTTTGCTGGGCAAGGCAGAGAAGTCACCAGAGAACTCCCCTTGAGATATTCTGAAATGGTTCAGGCTTCTAACCATAAAACATGCAAAACTAAAGTTACTTTATGAATAAGTAAATGTGTTAGGTTTATTTTATATTCTTCCCTGGAGTCTGTGCTATAAAAATGAATGTATATTGTATATTATTACATTTTCCCACTGTAAAATCTTTCTTGAGGGGATAGCAGAGTGTTTTTGCAGCATATTAGCATACTTTTCAATAGAAGATTTGAGTTTTTCATATCTTAAAAACATTCTTTCTGCGGTGTTCAAGCAAAGTGGTAAGATGTCTAATTTGCTTTCCTTTTAACTTAGATTCTTTTATGCTGTCAGAAAATGGGACTCATAAAATATGGACTTGACTTTTCCTCAAGGAAACAGTGACACCTAGTGGATAGTTGTAGTCATTATATTTATGCTTACGGCTGAAGGGCAGGAGGCTGTGACAAACAGAGCTCATTTACTTTCTGGCACTAATCTAAGTGTCCTACACTTATTCAATTATTTAACTAACATATATATGTATGTGTATATATAGCCCCTGGTAATAACACACATATACACACATGTGTGCCATATGTACACCCACATGGCACACCTGTGTGTATGTATGTCCCAGGGGCTATGTGTATATACACACGTATGGCACATATCTGTGTCTATGTATATGTGTGTACATATATGTGTATTTGATCGACACTTGTGTGTACCTATATGTATCTGTATACATATATAAGTTTAATATAAATTAAACTTTTCTCACAGTTTTTCACATAAGACTGACGAATACAAAGATTATGTGACTTGCCCCACACACATCCAAAATCCATGCTCAGAGCTCCAACAATGGCTAGTCCTAGACTCTTTTAATCATAACAGAAAGAGTCTGCATGTGGATATATTCGCAGCATCATCCTCTTCCCTGGGGTTTCATATGAACAATGTTCTAGGAATAAGTCAGGAATTTGACACAAAATAATAGACACTTGAAGTCACTTGATTTTTCTATTAAAGTGAAAGAACCTAGTTCCTTCCTTAGTCTGTTCCTTCAATCTGTTCTGCAGCGTTGACCCAGCACCTCGATGTGCTGTGGCACGTTTCTCTGACCGGCACCTACCGATTCCCACGGGCGTTCGCACAGTGTAGTGCATGCAGCCCATGTGGTCCATCTGGGTGCACTCGGACGTGTGGTGCAGCATGGAAGAGGCAAAGAAGCGGAAGTTCTGCACCGAGCGGGGAATGTCCATGGTTCTCGCCAGTGTTATGGTTTTCCCTGTGAGAAATTAACAGAAGGCATCATTAGTGCACTTCATCGAGGGCTTAATGGACACCCCAGCACACAGCGCCCCAAGTCACAGGGAAGCAACTCTGCTCTGGAAAGGTTACTTCCAACCCGGGACTGGCATTTCTTGACAACACAGAGCCCAGATCATGGCTTAATTGAAGTATGGAATAATTAGATCATGATCAGCCTGGTCTGCAATCCCCCAGGAATGGGGGACTTCACCCAGGATGGCACTGCTTCAGAAAAGAACACAAAGAGACCGATGGACCAATCATCAACCAACAAACTGACAAGGAGGAAGGAATGGGAGTGACCAGAGGGAGGACCAGGAGAAGAGAAAGGGGAGGGGCAAGGAGGGGAGGAGGAGGGGGGGAGGAAGGGGGAAGATCACATCTACAAACATGACCTATGAATGCAAACAAGAAAATAAAATTATATAAAAAAAGAAATAATCAGGCAGGTATAGGAGGCTATAAAGTATGAAATAATTAGATAGGAGGGGTGGGGTCAAAAAGAGTCAAATCACCCTTGCTTCACTCCCCGAATTCACAGCTGTCATGATAACTCTGTCAGACAAGTCCTTTTCCTGCCTTTTCATGCAGTTCTTTAACTTAAAATTTCCAAGCTCTGGACATGGCTACAAAGGGGTTAAAAGAATGGTTGCTAAGACAGCTGGGTTTGCCCATCACCAAAACCACTTTGATGAAGACGTGACGTGGATCAAAAAGTCCCCCAACAGGTGGTAGCGGCCTCAGATGGTCAGGTGGCAGGAGTCATGGGGGCCACCTGGGCAGGAAGCTCAGCTCTCCACTGGATTAGCCCCAGGCTCCCTGATTCCTCCCGAAGAGACACACAGTTACTCAGTTATCCTTCTCCGGAGAGCTAAGAGGAACATTTCTCCAGAGCCTGTGAGTCAAGTTGGTTTATTAAAATATAATAAGCAGGGGGCCAGGCATGGTGGCGCATGCCTGTAAGCGGCTGCCTAGGAAACCGCTGCTGGGGCCGGGGTTGCGGTTCGAGTCCCGTCAGGTCCACATAGCAAGACCTAGTTCCAAAAATATATAGCTGGGCGTGGTGGTGGGCACCTGTAATCCCAGCTACCTGGGAAGTTGAGGCTGGGGATTGCTTGAGTCTGTGGTACCCCGGGCAACGAGAGCCTGCAGTTCCACAGGCAAAAATAGTGCGACCTAGTCTGAAAAAAATAATAATAATAATAAACATAATTTTAAGAGATCCTGCCTTTTCCTCCGTTACCCTGACCGCTAGGAAGACGTTAAAAAGTTGGGCAAATGTGTTGGGAACAGAGCAGTGACCACGCAGGGAAGCTTCGACTCTGAAACTGCTCTTCAAATCCCCTCTGCTCCAAAATTCTCTGCTCAGAATTGGTAGAAGCTGCCCGGTGCACCCTGGCGTGCCCTGTGCCCTTAGATACATCTTGGCAGTTCTCTCCCCCAAAGGCAGAAAAGGCCCATCCCTGTGACCTTGACGTTGGACTGAGAAGGAAGACTTGGTTCTGTGCTACCTCCTGGGAGTCGGGCACATAGCATCTGGGGACTCTGCTTTTCGCAGCTCTTGGAGAGGTCACTGGCCAGGGCTTTGCCCCAGGAAGCACTTAGTAAGATGGCTGCGCTCACAGCGTGGCTCTGAGAAAGCTGAAGGCTAAGGAAAAGCAGTGATGTCTCTTTGATGGATGCACGACTTTTTCTTTCTTTCTTTTTTTCTTTCTTTCTTTCTTTCTTTTCTTTCTTTCTTTCTTTCCTTTTGGTGAACGATGAAATATATGTATATTAAATTTTATTTATTTTTAATTAATTGTACACATACACACACATATATAGACTACATCATTGTCGACCCCAAGGTTCTCCCAACACCCTATCACCTGTGAATCATCTTAATCTCTTGTGCCCTCCCCCTCCCCCAATCTTACTCTCCTCCCCCCTCTCTTGCTGTATGCTTCAGTTCTGTTAACAGTTTAAAATTTTTCTTGGCCATTTGTTTGTTTTCTCTATAGCCCTCATATAAGTGAGACCATCCTGTATTTCTCTTTTTCTTTCTGGTTTATTTCCACTAACATGATTCCTTCTAGCTCCATCCATATTTCTGGGAATGACATGTTTTCTTCTTTGGTTGCAAAAAAAAATAATAATAATAATAATAATAATCAAAAAATGGGGCAAAGAGCTGAATAGGCACTTCTCGAAAGAAGAAATACAAATGGCCGATAGGCATATGAAAAAATGCTCAACACCACTAATAAGCAGGGAAATGCAAATCAAAACCACTATGAGATACCACCTTACACCAGTAAGAATGGCTCATTTAAAAAAAATGGGCAACAACAAGTGCTGGCGTGGATGTGGAAAGAAAGGAACACTCTTACACTGTTGGTGGGAGTGCAAACTGGTCCAGCCACTATGGAAAGCTGTGTGGCGGACCCTCAAACTACTGAAAATGGAACTGCCATTCCACCCAGCTATCGCTCTTCTGGGAATCTACCCAAAAGAGACCTCAGTACTTCTACAGAGGGACACCTATACTCGGATGTTTACTGCAGCACTATTTATAGTTGCAAGGACAAGGAAACAACCCAAGTATCCCAAGAGAGATGAATGGATGAAAAAGACGTGATATAGTTACACAGCGGACTAATATTCATTAATCAAAGGATGCACGGCTCTTACCCTGGTCTCTGGACTCTGCCTGGGCAAACTCCTCCAGGGACTGTTCCAGCAGGTCAGCCAGCCGCAGCAGCACCTGTGAGCGCTCCTGGGGACTCCGTGCAGACCAGGCAGGGAAGGCGGCTGCTGCGGCTTTCACCGCGGCCTCCACCTGTGAGGAGCAAGGCGGGGAAGGTCTCCTCAGGACATTTGCTCTAAAGGGCTTTCGTGAACCCAGAATTCACATACCTCATCCCCCTCCCCTGCCTAATTTCAGATAGTCACTGTTTCTCATCATTTCGTGACTGGCACAGAGGGGCGCCATAAAAGCAAAGAAAAAGGGCCTCTTTCCCCAGTTTCCTGAAAGTGGGAATCAGATCGTTCGGAAGAAGTCACTGGTGCTTAGTAGGCCTGTGTTTTCAGTTGTTTCAAAACATAATTTTTAAAAAATTTATCATATGCGAGACAAGATCTGCAGAATCTCGAAAGCTTGTGATCCAGCTCTGATGTATCTGATTGTCTTACATTTCGCTTCGCATGGCATCTTCCTCACTTACTATGACTGTCATATTGTCTTTCATGGACTAATTTTTATATGTAAGAGAATAGACTAAGGAACTGATACAAATTATTTCCTTTAACTCCATTTAAAAATTCCCTAAGGGTGAGATTACTCTTTTTATATATTCATCCATTTTACAGATAAGGAAACTGAAGCAGGGAGAGCTCTGGTAACTCACCTGTGGTCACACAGCTCTGAGTGGCAGAACCAGGGTTCACCCAGGTCTTTGAGACTGCCAGAACCACAGCTGGCCTGCCAGGATGTAACCACAGTACCTGTGTCCTGACACAAGTCACTGAGGGAGAGAAGGGCCCTTTGGCTAGGGAGGGTATAGGACATGGCTTGGGAGCTAAATCCAGGAGATAATAATATATGGAAAGGTCTGAGCAAGAACAGCTGATGCAGGCAAAAATGAATGCTTAGCCCATCTGTTGTTGTGGGAAGGAGTTTTTTTCACAGAGAAGGCAAACCCTTCCCTTTGTCTAACCACCACCACCACCCCTTTACAGGCATGGTGAGCATTATCATCTCTTCAGCCTTCCACCACTGGCCCACACTCAACCAGGAGCTCTTTCTCACTGACCTCTGACAACTCTGAGCATCTTTTTCTGAGGCACATGATCTTGATGCAGGGTTGTGAGTGACGCAGTTAAATTGTGTTGTGCCAAAGTACCCTGGCGGGTGGAGTCTGAGAGAAAGACCTGGTGAGAAGCCAGAAGCACCAAAAAGCAGATAAAAGGAAGGGGAAAAAAAAAAAAAGGAAGGAGAGGAGAATGGCAGGCAGACTGAGGAAACAGGCCCACGTGGCCTGGCCAGGGGAAAGCCACTGAAAAGTGAGCTGGAGGTGGCGAGGAGCCATGACAACCGGCAGAAGAGTAGCTGGTGTGGAAGTGTGGCACCGCAGCAAGGTGGCATAGTGAGCTGGTACCTGGAGATGGCCAGGGATTTGGAAAGCTGATTTGTGCATCAGCAATTGTGGAAGAAGTTTGAAGAGCCTTGGAGAAGCGGAGCAGCTCAGAACACTGAAGAGAGAAGATGCAAAGAGAAGATGCCAGAGAAGGACTAGATGTTGCAGAGTATCTGCAGATTGGGTGCCATCTTGGACATGTGTTTGGGACTTTCAGACTAAATGGTACTTGGGATGAAATAACTCCCCACTTGTGGCACTAAGGACTTTTCATTTTCCTGGTTAATTTCCCTTGTTAATAAAACCCTGTGAAACTGCATTTGAGTGGCCACTGCTATGCGTGGGTGAAGAAAGTTTGGCAGCAGAATCCACATTTTAAGAGGTTTTTTCCCTGTGGCTTGTTGATATGTGGCTTCACCCATTTTTGACCATTCAGCCACAGAAGCTTCTGCTAACCTTCTGCCCTGATGCACATCCCTCTCGTTTCCTTCATGCAAATATTGTCACTTTCAGTTGAGCTGGGCTCAGGTTTAAAAGGAGTCTTTTTTTATTTATAATTTTCTGGACAGTGTTTTCACCTCAAAAACAGCATCTCTAATATGGACCTGCAGACAGGATGAAGGGAAAGATGTGAGAGGGGTGACCTCACCACATGCTATAGCCATGGAAGCCCTGCTGTCCAACAAGGGGAGGGTCCCTTCCCATATATCCCAAATAAAAATCTTCTGGATAGGCAGGAAACTCCAGTCCCATCATATTTTCTAAACTGTCTTATGGCACATGTTTTGTGTCCACCTTATAAAAAAATACTAATCTGCTCTATACAATAATATTAGAAAACATTTACTACATGCCAGACACTTTTCAGCCTGTTTAGTGCTCAGAAAAACACTACAAAATAGGTGCCATTATTACTAACATTTTATAAGTAAGGAAGGAAAGATGCAATGAGGTTTGACTCTAAGTCAAAACTTCTGCAATCATGGAGACAGCTGGTCTTTGAGCTCAGGTCATTGATTGGAAGTTGTGCTTGTGACAGCAACAAGTTAATGTACACAGATTTGAGAGAGGAAAAGGAGAAGGGAAAGAAAAGGGGAGGGGAGGGAGAAGGAAGAGAGGGGGGAATGGACAGGTAGAGACAGCAGGAGAATGCATCCTTCCAGGCATCAGAGATGAGGGTATCATATACCAACCTCTGCAAAAGAAGGATGATGACAGGTTTAAATTTGCAGATTGTTATGGCTCCTAGTTGGGACAAGTTGTGTAAAAGTGTTTTGTGACTGCCAAGCACACAGCAAAAGCTGAATAGATGAGGGTCATTGTTAGCTGCAGCACCATGGTGAGCACGTTTCTGGGGTAATTGGTCATGAAATTGATAAGGTGATCGTACTTCCCATCAGAAAACACCTTGGATTTCTGGTACCACATAGAATGCTTACAGGTCAAATTTCTGGGAAATCCTACAGGTCAGTGCACCAAACCTCCTTCTATCTTCCAGGAAACGTGTGAACCATTAGCTGAAGAAAATATTTGAACTGAATTTGGCTTACTTGTCCTTTTTAGCTTCATTTGAAAGACTCTAAGATCAGGAGAACTGGAAAACACAAACTCAAACTTTCTATCTCTTTCTTCAGTAATGTGAAGTAAACAAAATTGTGGGTTACAGTTTAACTAGGAAACTAGAAATTATTTGTAAACTTTAACCCACAGGTCTAAAGGTTTAATGCAAACAAACCAGGTTTGGGATATTATTAATAGAAAAATAATTGCTTAGTTGTTTTTTAAAAATGTGTACCTAGTTCTTAATTATCTATGAAGCTTATAAATATACATTCCTCAGTGGTCACCCAACCTATATTTGCATTCTCAGTGTAATCATTGATAGTGTAAAATCAAATAAAATTACTTTAAAATCGCTAACATTTTTTAAATGTGTGATATTAAGCACTAAAATAAATCCCTGCTCTCTTTTAAATTTTGCTTTAGTAAAGTAATACTTTTTCAGAAATCTATGGATGCAGTGATAAATTTAGGGAACTCTTGACAGAAAAAAAGCTTTCCCTTATTTATAATACTGGTAATTCTCAAAAACAATACTTTTCAGTAGACACCTACTAAAAATATGTGAGAAACGGTGCTGCTATGTATTAGTTGGCCCAGCTTAAGGACAGACTCTGCATCTGATAACTGAGACTTGTTCTATGTCCTATACGTCCAATTTAAAGGAAACTTTTCCAGACCTAAAAATCATCTTTCTCCTAATGCCCACCTAGAAACTGAAGTTCCCCATAATTCACCAATGTATCAAGTACTTATCAGTCTTGTCTACAATGAACACACTCACCTCTTCTTTCCCACTATCTGGCACTCTGCAGTAAACTTCTCCTGTTGATGGGTCATAGGAATCAACATAAGAATTACAAGGTAGAAATTTTCCATCTATGAAGTTTTCCAGCACCAAAAGAGCTCGTGTCCCAGCCATGATGAGTGTGATGCCTGCCTTCCCCCTTAACCCTGAATCATCAGTTGTCCTCACCACCATCTCCTGCTTCTGCTTAATCCCACCTCTTTTCCAGCCCAGTGTCCTCAGCCACCAACCCACGAAGGTGGGTGGGACCTAACACTCAGTATTCCAGCCTCCATGCTCTGCAAGGAGCCTTCTCCAGAATGCCACAGATTTCTGGAAGATTACTAGACACCAACACGGTGTCCCACCAAACAGTGCATAAATTCAGCAGGCTTCTGCAGGCATCATCTTTGGGTTCAGAGTAAACCTCCTTGTTCAAATGTTGTTGAAGTTCTAGATTGTGAAGGAAGTTCTTCATCTAAATTTGGTTCCACAAGGCAATCCCCCAAGCAGAGGACTTCCCTTTCTCTGGTGGAAGAAACTGAGCATTAGTTTAGATTTGCCCTGGTTCTCATAGCAAAGCATGTCTTCCTTCTTTTTTGTCTCTAAGCCAGTGTGTACTTTCACTTAAACAGCTCACTCTCCTCACCCCATGGGGACTACGAAAGGCATCCCTGCCACTTTCCAAGGTGCTGTTGCATTTCTCTATCTTGGCTGTCTTCTCTGTTCTTCTAGTGGTAGCTGGAATCTTCTCGCATGTGCCATGGAGATGAAGGCACAAGCCCCAAAAGCATGATCCATGATCCACTGATCTGTAACAAACAAGCTCATAGTCATTGTGAGAGAATACTGCCAAATTGGTTAGAGAAATGAACAACCCAACAAAGACAAGCAGGATACAATGAGCTATAGAGGGTATTGAAGCATGCTCCCCTCTGTGCCAGTCATGGAAAATGAAATACAGAGAAGTGCCGATCAGATTGCTGACCAAAAGCAGTATCTTCTCCCGGCCCCAAACACTTTTTTCAGGTTCTTCTCAGTGCCACCCATTGGCACAAAGTCAGTTGGCAAGCTGATGCGAAAAACACGCTTTGCCGATCCAGTCTTGGCACACAGAGCAAAGTACCAACCAGAACTGGGATTTGAAAGATGATGAGTAACACCCAGCACATACCTAAAAGACTTCTGCAATCTCTCTTTCTGGTTCTCCCACTCACAGCTCCCTCTCTGCACCTTCAGAACCTCTTAGAAGCCTACTCTGAGAAGCCTATTCCAAACACTTTATGCTCAAAAATAATGCATCACTCTCTCTCCACCTCTTCTTTTTGAAACTGGGTTAAAAGTGGGCAGAAGCCTCGAACCAAACTGGAGGGCTGCATCATCTGCATGTAGCAGTTGCCACACAAAAGCAGTTCAAACAACAGGGTTTTATTTACGAGGAAATTAATCAGGAAAACGAAAAGTCCTCAAAGCCACAAGTGGCAGTTTTCTTACCCTGGTCACCATTTTCAGTCCCAAAGGTCCCAAAGACACATGCCCAAGATCCCCAAGATCATGCCCTTTGCCCTTCCACACCTGAGGCTGGCACTCTGCAAATGCCCAGTCCTTCTCTGGTGTCTTCTCTTTGCTTCTTCGCCAATATTCCGAGCTGCTCCACTTCTCCAAGACTCTTCAAATTTCTTCCACAATTGCTGATGCATAAATCAGTTTTCCAAATCGCTGGCCATCTCCAGGTACCAGCTCACTAAGCCGCCTTGCTGCGGTGCCACACTCTTCGTCCACACCGTTTACTCTTCTGCTGGCCTTCATGGCTCCTTGCTACCAACTTTATCTTCCAGGGGGTTTCCCCTGGCAGACCACATGGGCCTGTTCCCTCAGCCTGCCACGCTCTCCATTTTTTTATTTATTTATTTATTTATTTATTTATTTATTTATTT
>PVHY01016888.1:0-32721 GCA_004024945.1 Uropsilus gracilis
GCTTCGTCCTGAGTTTCTCTTTCCTTTTTTTTTTTTTTTTTGAGACTAAATCTTGCGGTGTTGCTCAGGGTGGTCCTTATCCTTGGATTCAAGAGATCCCCAGCCTCAGCCTCCTAAGTAGCTGGGATTACAGGCATCTGCCACTACGCCCAGCTGCTTTTCCCAGACCTGGTCTTGCTATGTTGCTCTGGGTAGTCTCAAATCCTCGAACTCAAGTGGTCCCTGGCCTCTTGCCTCCCAGCGCTTGAATTACAGGTGTGCACCACCATGCCTGGCCTTTCTTTTCCCAAGGGAGGATGGGGCCATCAGGGTACCTATTCCCAGCATTGAGGAGGGGCCCACTTGCTGTTTGCAGGGAGCAGGGCATGGAGGAATGGGTCTCCTTCCTGGTGAGGGAAAGAGCCTGGGAGATTGTGGAGAGAGAGGGGGGCTGGTTTGTGGGGGGTGCTGGGTCCTGCCGGCTGATGTCTGCCTGGTGGGTAGATACCATATTTGCCCTGCTGACTGGTCCTGGTGGACACTCAGGCATATGCCCCCAGGAGTACATGCCCTTCCTGTGCCACTGGGCTGGATAGAAGCACTAAAAATAGTTCACGAGGAGAGGGAGTGTGAATAGTTGTTGCTGTGCAGAGCCACCCAGCACTTCCCCCCAAACCCTCACCCCTGGAGTCAGGGCCTATGGTGCACATTTGTGTGCACGGGTACAGGACATGACTCTGGGGTCTCGGATCCTTTCTCATGGACACTCTTTCCTGCTTCCACCTCCCCCATTTTTTTTTTTTTTTTGAGACTAGGTCTCGCTATTTTTGCCTGTGGAACTGCAGGCTCAAGTTGCCCAGGTTACCACGGACTCAAGCAATCCCAACCTCATCCTCCCAGGTAGCCAGGATTACAGGCGTGTGCCACCACTCCCAGCTATGTTTTGGGACTAGGTCACGCTGTGTTGCCCCAGGCGGGACTCGAACTGTGATCCCTGGTTCATAGGCTGTCGCTTACAGGCACTTGCCACTGTACCCAGCTCCTGCTCCCTTTCTTTTACCAGCCCAGTTGGGAGATCTGGGTGTGAATGTGGGTTCCACTGCTGGCAGTGTGTCCCCTGGGTGTGCCCTAGGCTCCCCAAGGCCAGTGTGCCTGGTAGAGGTGGGGGGGGACACATGACAGCTGGCCTGTGAGCAGCCTGGCCCTGGGCCGGCACGCAGACATGGGCAGAAGCCACGACCTACCCTGCTGTGCGCCAGGCAGCCCTTCCGAGGGCCCTGAGGCTGGCCCGCCAGCAGTGAGCCAGATGTGTTGTTCTGGAGGGTGTACGGGAAGCTGCTCCGTGTGGGTGTCCTTGCGTGATGTGTGGGCTGCTGTGTTTTGATCGAGGGAAGCCAAACTGATTTTCCTGGCCCATCTCTCCGCCATCCAAAGCAGAAAGTTAAATAAACACAGCCAAGTATTATCATAGGACGCGAGGAAAATGAACTCGGTCCCCACGGGCGGCCCACATCTGGCAAGTGTTGGGCCTCTCAGGGCTGTGGGATGAGGCAGATGTGGCTGGGGGTGGGAAGTCTCAGTGTACCCCCTACCCAGGGATGTGCCTCCTTCCAGGGCTCCTTGCCAGCCTCTGTGCTGGGGGCGGGCGGGGGGGGGGCGGTGGCTGTAGGCAGCCGCTTCAGCTGCAGCCCTCGCTGTCCGCTTGGCCCTTTCTGAGGCCTTGCCTTTTGGCCCCCACCGCCCTGCGCAGCCTTACGGAGGCCGCTTCTCCTGGACCTGGCCTGGCCATATGCTAGTGCTGGAAGTGCAGCCTGGGAAACTGGCCCATGCAGGTGAGGCCTGAGCCTCAGAGCCCTGGTCCTGGGAGGTGACCGGGCGCATGTGAGAAGCAGCCTCTCATGCTAAGATGTCCTGGTCCTCCACCCACTGGTGGCCAGGGAGCCACATGCTGGGGGGACTGGCGTGTCCCCTGCCCTTCTCTGCCCAGCACTGCCCAAGTCACCTGACTCCTGGCCCTCACTGAACTGAGGTGGGCTGGATGGCCTCTCGGTGCTCCATATAGAACACTCACGGGCACTTGTGCTTGGGGGGAAGCCATCCACGCCTGCCCCCCTCCTTGCCTCCTTCCCCATTTATCAGAGATTGCCCAGCACTGCCCATGGCTGAGTTCCCCACATGCGACATTCACATCCTGAACGCTGCGGTGACTCAGGGGGTTGATAGGAAATGACATTTTATATGTTAATTCTAATACCTATTAGGAGCATGTTCTTAGCACCCAGGATGGGTGGTTTCATGAGCTGTTCTAGTAGGAAGAGGGTGGAAGTAAGAAGCAAAAGAAGGGACTCTTCTTCTTAGCTTCTTGTGCAGGGGGTGCGTGCTCCTGGGACGTCAGGGAGGCCCTTGCTGGCTGTGCAGAGCCTGTGGAGATGCGGGGGGATGGGAGGACCAGCTGCCAGGTGGAGAAGCTCAAGGGCCTAAAGGCTTCCACGTGCTATCTGACCATATGGGCGGGCAAGGGAATGAGCCAGAGGATACGCCTGTGCTCATGAAATGCCCCCCTGCCCCAATCAGATTTATTAAAAGTATTGACTCCTTAAACTGTAAAGTATTATGATCACCCCTCTGGCTGGAGCTTCCATGTGGAATTGCAGAAGGTTTGGAAATAGTCAGGGCAGCTCATTCCTCTGGAAGGCTCAGGGCTTTTGATATGAGGAAAACGATGGAGAATGATGGGTTATATGCCCCAGACCAGATGAAAACACACACAGACACACACACACACATGCACACAATGCACACATAGAGACGCACATACACACAGAGACACATACAGAGACACATGCACACACAGACACATGCACATCAGTTTTCAATAGGAGACTTAGTTTCCTCTTTGCTTGTGTTTAAGATAAACCACATGTATAACAAGGTACTGACATTTATTTACAGAATGTTAGCACAGAGGATAAGTTGTTAAGGACTTGTAAAAAAATATTAGTTTCTACTTTACTTTGAATGAAAATGGATGAAAAGGAGAGTGAGATTCTGGTGTCATTCCTCCCCCAGGCCCCTGAACATCAGACCAACCTGGCTGGGTGCTGGCCCCCCTCTTCTCTCCCAGGAGGCTCCAGAACCCAGGCTGGTGTTCCCTGACGCCCAGCGCCTACTTTCAGGTTCCTAATGCACAGTGGGTGCTCTGCTTACCCGTGCGGGGCTGCTGCTGTGAGGCCTCTCTGTGCAGTGTGCTCCCCTTTCCCCCTTTCCATCCATGTGGGGCAGCGGGGCGGCGGGAACCTGGTGTCCCCACCCAAGCAGGATGTGGGAGCAGCTCCCGTCATAAATCTGCCTTTATATGCCGCACATTTCTGGTTAACGAGACTGTTCAGGGTGACTGTATGGAATGAAATGTATATGTGAACAAGGAGCTCAGCCTCAGGGAAAGACGGGATTAAACATGAGGTAGCCTGGGAGGCCTGGGCCTGCTGAGTGTTAAGACTCAAGCAGGCAGTTTCCTAGAAAGAGAATTCAGGAAGCACCCAGCCCTGCGTGACCCTCCTTAGGCTAAGGCTTGTTTGCTGGGTGCCTGGCACCGGGAGAAGCTCTTTGCATGTATTATTTCACTTTGTCTTCAGAATGAAGAGGGGTCTTATGACCTCCACTCTAGAGATGGGGAACCAAGATACAGCGAGGGGGTCATTGCCTGGCTCCCACAGCCGGTGGTGGAGAGAGCTGGGGTTCACCTGGATGTCTCTCCAACACACACCATCTCTGGGCCTTCCAAAAGAGGAGTCATCTCCACCTCAGCCAGGACCTATCAGCTGCGGTTTGTCCGAGACGGTGCAGGGACGGCCTGGCCACAATTCCTGTTTGTTCTGTGCAGGCAGAGAGGCAGGTTGGGGTAATGGTAAACACGTGAGCTTTGGGGCCCACGTCGACCTGGCTTCAGACCTGGGCTTTGCCTCCCAAGGCTTTTGTAACTTAAAAAAATTCATTGAGGTCCTGGTTTCCCCATCTGTACAATGGGCACAATCTTCCAACCCCTTTGTAGAGCCATGGGAAGGGGAAGATGTAACTGGTAACTTGTGCTGGGTGTAGCTCATCCTGTGCGGGGCGTGAGAGATGCTTGTTGACAGTGAGCTTGCTATGTAGCGGTGTGCTGAGTGCCTGCAGGGTGGAGAAGGAGGCAGTGGAGAGAGCCCTAAAAGGAACTAAGAGTGTTGCTGGGGAAACCTGGTAAGTAAGCTGGAGCATCTTGATTTCCCTTTGCCAATTTCTGGGTGCTGTTGGGCTCTGGACTATGCACTGGCTTTTGTTTGTTTTTTGTTTTTTCAGAGACTAGGTCTTGCTATGTTGCATGGGATAGTCCCAAACCCACAGACTCAAGTGATTCCTAGCCTCAGCCTCCCAAGTGGCTGGGATTACAGGTGCGCACCATTGCACCCAGCTATGCACTAGTTTCATAAATATATTTTCATTTTACCCTCAGAGCTCTCCCCTGCATGGTTGCTGTGCCAGGGAGACAACCTAATTTAGCGAGGTTATTCTGCAAACCTTGGTGGACAGGGATTTCATCCTAAGAGTCTGACCACACTTTGCTGTGGATGAGGGCTACCTTCATCCAGAGCTGAGTGGTCAGGGAGAACTTCTTGGAGGAGGTGACCCTGAACTCTGGGTTGTGTTTCCTCCCCAGGAGAGCAGGGTGGTTCTGGAGCTGGTGGTCAGACTGACCCTGGAGCTTGGACAAAATACTTGAAACCCTCGCGCATGTCCACGTCTGCTCACAGGGAGAATCCAAAGTGCAGCTGGGCTGGGCTGGGCGTGGCTACCTCAGAGTTGCCCTCCTTTGTATTTCCCTTTCTTCGGCAAATATAATTTGATTTACTTGTGCTTCATCTTTGAGCAGGAGAATGTCTATGCATTGAACAAACCAACCCCAGACTATTAAAATTTTGGCCCACAACTACCGTTTCTCCTAAACTGGAATTTGCTTGTTAGTGTGACAGGAAGTCAGAATTCCACTGTGGTTACAGTAGATAACCTAGTGCCAGGTGGGTCCCACCCCTGCCTGATCTTCTCTGGGGCCCCTGTCCCTGAGCTCCAGACAGTGGCTGTAGTTGGGGGGCCGGGTCCACCAGCTCTGCCTTTCGCCTTCCTCCCTCCCACCACCTCCTTTATGTCTATGCTGTGGGTTCTTAACTACTTCCTCGTTTCTGGTTTTATCTGAGATTGGATTCCTCTAGCATACTCCTCCATCATAGTATAGTTTTCACTCATTCACTCATTCATTCAGTCATTCACTCATTCATTCAGTGACTTGTTATATGCCAGGCGCTAAGGGGTACCATGTTGGTAACATTGTCCCTGGGGAGTTCACAGTCTTAATGACGGAAGGTCCAAGCCATAGTCCCTTTTCTTATCTCTTGCCTAATACTGAGAGTGTCAGGTTACCTGGAGGTACCAGTGCTTTTCACAAGGAGGAAATGACCTATCAGCAGCGTGTCTCAAAGCTGAAAAATGGCAACACTTGGTCTGAAATAGTCCTCAGAAAAGTCATTGAACAGGTTCCGAACCATGGTGACTGGTGAGGCTGTTTTGCCAAATGACTATTCTTAGAGTATTCTTACAACTGCAAGTAGCCGAGGTGTGCAGCATCAGAGCATGGGCCACGTGGGTCTTGGGGCCAGACCATTTCCAATTCCGGCAGATGTTCACCACGCATTTCTGGGTTAGTCAAGTAGGTTCCAAAAACCCTTTATAGTGATCAAATATATATATATATACACACATATGTGTGTGTATATATATATATGTGTACATATATATATATATATATATATGTGGTCACAACTTTTTGTTAAATTGTAACAAAGTACTTGTAAGCAGAGAAAACAGTGCTTTTAGTCACTTGTATTTGGTGGTGTTCTACCTTGTGCCTAGGTTATTTATGTCCGAAATGTTTAGGAAAAGAAAATGATGTATGAAATAATAAGATTATTTTTCTTTTGAGTCATGTAGGTTTCTGACGTCCTTGGGATATGGGGCTGGAATCTGGAACATGGGGATTGGGGAGCAGTGAGATATGGGCTCCCAGGCCTTTTTAGGGTCTGCAGTCTGACCCCAACCTCGCTGGGTGCCCCTGCCTCCACCCCCCAGGCACGTTGGACATGGCTGTGGTGGAGTGTTTACACCATAGGAAGCTGCAGATGGGCACCCTATTGACCTGCCTCTGTACTGCAGGGCTCTTGTCCCCCCAAGAAATATGTACTTGGGGAGACCCCAGAAGATGAATTCTAGATGAATTCTACTCTTCGTAGGTTCCCTTGGCTCTGGCACAAAAGGGAAGTGAGGAATCCTCTGTAATTTAAATCTTGGGGTGGGGAGAGGGAGATAACATGGAGTCTATTCTTAAGTTGATGGACCCCACTGGTCTCAACCAGAGCTTCTGCTGGTTGAGAAGGGGTTCAGGTCTTTGTCCTAGCTCCTCTGTCCTAGCTCCTCCGCCCCATCCTAGTGCCTTGGCCTTCTGCTCAGTCTGATTTTCCTCATCTATAAAATGGGGTTGATAAATGTAAATGCCTGCATGTGTGAAAGTCACCTGGAAGGCTTGCAAGTACTGATTGCTGGGCTTCATCCCTAAGATTCTGACTTTGTCTGGGAGGTTGTAAGTTTATGCTTTTCTAGCAAGCTGCTGGCCACTGCTGCTATGACTTGTCCTGGGTCTGCATTCAGAGAAGCAATGCTGTGGGCCACTTTTGCAGAGCCAGGCTCTTGTGAGGGTTCAGAAGCGCTTTCCTGCTCAGACCCCTGGTATTGTCTGTGAGGGCTCCAGGCTGGAAGCCAGGGCACTTACTTCTCTGATCTCTTCTGGACCCTGGGGAGCCATTGCTCTTCTCTGGGAGTTTATTTCCCCTTCTGTGAAATGGGTCAGTAAGACCTTGACTTTTTTTTCCCAGGTAGCAATTGAGGGACATCTGTGAATATGATTGGAGTGTGGCTGGGGTGGTGGAGAAGGGTGTGAGTTGCCCCAGGCTGCTCTGGCATTTGCCTCTTCACGCATTTGGGGCAGGCATAGAGGGGCAGGCACAGTAGTCCCCGGGATCACTGACTTAACTCAGGCCTGGCTACTCTTCTGACAGAGCCATGAAGTACTCTTGCAATAAAAGAAGAAAAAAGCAGGTTTTTTTTTTGGTCTTTTAAATTAATTTTTTTGTCAGGTTTTTGACACTATAGGATTTCTAGTGTAGTCACCATAGTTCTTCCACCACCGAAGCATTATATTCCTCCACCATAGTCCACTATGCTCTCCCTACCCTGTCTCAACTCTCCCACTCTCCCTCCTGCTCCCCTTCTGGATGGCTCAGATCTGTGGTCCACACAATGAATGAATGAATGAATGAATGAATGAATGAAACCATAAACAAAAATAGTTTAAAGTCACTTGGTTGCTTTGTCGTCTCAGTTCCTGATTGCTACCCAGTTTCTGCTTTCCACTAAAGTGGACACATCAGCTGACTCTGTGGCAGCCAGTGTCTTCCTGTCCTGTTCCACGACTGAGCTGGAGCAGGGCCGAGTAAGGCCTGAGTAGCTGGTGTTCAAGACTTTGTGCTCACGCCACACTTGGAAACAGTCCCACTGGCCCGTGAGCTCAGGGACTTAACTTCAAAGCTCTGGCTCCCTGGGGTTTGTTTTCCTCATCAGAAAAAGGGGGCTTTTGAGGACTCTCTCAGAGAGAGATTGGGAGGATTCAGTGGGGTAGGTGGGGGGGGGCTGATACCACAGACTTTCCTAGGGAAGTTCATGCCCTGACCCACATCTGCTTGAGTTGAACATATGACCAAATATTGTGTGAGGTGTGTATGTATTCAGCATAGATGTATGAAGATGAAGGGCAGTTCTGTGGACAAGGAGAGAGCAGGCTAGTAGATTTTAACACACTTTGTTGAACTATTTGAAGCTGCATCTCTGCTCCATAAGAAAGGGTGCCTGATAGATTAGTTATGTCTACCAGTGGTGCAAGAGAGGAGTATGAGTAAGTTTGCCACAAACATTCTACTCCTACTCCTGTGAAAAGACCTTTTTCTAGTACTTACAGAATCACTTTCATGGTCCTGTTTTTATCATCATCGTCATCATCATTATCGTCATCATCATCATCATCATCATCATCGTCGTGTTTTATTGTCGTCATCATCATTGTCATCATCATTTTATTTATTTAGACAAAATTGCTCCAAATATAAATTCTGCTGGGATTGTAACCAATGCTCCTTCTAGATATGTCGCCCAGCTTTTTTCTTTTAGGGCGTGGGGTGAATGAGGGAACCAGAAAAGGAGCAGGAGATGGGCTGACACAGAAGCTGTGCTTGGTGTGAAATCTGAAAGGTTACTCAGGTTGGGACCCCATCCTGTGGGGGTAAGAAGGCAGTGATGGCGAAGGATCCTACACCAGGAAGGGCACTGACTGGGCCTTCATG
The DNA here is from genome assembly GCA_004024945.1 of Uropsilus gracilis. NCBI lineage: Eukaryota > Metazoa > Chordata > Mammalia > Eulipotyphla > Talpidae > Uropsilus > Uropsilus gracilis. The sequence continues at coordinate 8,457 of PVHY01016888.1, forward strand.
GAGGTGGGATGGAGTGGAGTGAATCTCATGGGAAGGAAGTTTGATCTCAGGTTCGAATCTCAACACTCCCCACTTCTTGACAGAGTGTAACCCCAGAAACTGGCCAGGAGTCTGCGGGGAGAAGGGGCAGTTGAATTACCCCAGTACTGCACGCTGACGATGGTGGGGTTTACAGTGAGCTCTGTGCCTTAGGACTGAGCTTAGTTCTTTGTGCCCTCCTGTGAGATTGACATTGACAGAACATCTCAGCAGAGACCTCATGACGCTTATAAGTGGCAGAGCTGGGGGTGTTCCTGGGGAATCCTATTTTAGGGCTCACTCTCTAAACCTCTCCATTTTATAACTTCTCCAGCATGCTCATTTGGTTTATGAGTTAAATGAGCTCTGTTGGAGGGCTTCTGAAGGGTCACTTGGCTTGTAGGTTTGCATCAACTTCTTTCTTGGAGTTCTTGGATTACTTACTAGATGTCATTCTTTTTTTTTTTTTTTTTTTTTGAGACTAGGTCTCACTATGTTGCCCAGGGTAGTCCTGAACCTCAAGTGATCCCTAACCTCAGCCTCCCAGATAGCTGGGATTACAGGTGTGCGCCACCACACCCGGCTATTTTTTAGAGACTAGGTCTCGATGTGTTGCCCGGGGTAGTCTCGAACCCGCAAACTCAAGTGATCCCTGGCCTCAGCCTCTCAACGCTGAGATTACAGGCGTGCATCACTGCGCCCGTCTTTGGACATACTTCTTGCTGGAGAGAATGGGCTCTCCCCACCCTCCACCTCCACCTAGGCTTCTTCTTGTGCAGTCCACAGCCCTCACAGCTGTACACTGTGGTCCTCCCAGCTTTGCATTGTTTTGCTCTCTGATGTTGCTTAGTACTCAGTCAGGAGCAGTGCCACTCTATTTTCAGCTTGACAGTGAGAGTCTGGGATCTTGGTGTATCCTTTACCTCCCTTGTTCCTGGTGGAGTAAGACGGTTTTCCTCAGGATGACTAGGTGAACCTCTTATCTGGCTTTCCACCTCTGTTGGGGCAGAGATGCCCCTAGGGAGTCTCTCTCAGGTCAGCGTGGGTCTAACCTCCTGAAGGGTTGCATGATCCCTGGGGCCAAAGCCAGCAAACCACAGCGATGTCCCCCAAGACCTCGGGAAGACCAGCTAGAGGTTGTGCCAGCTGAGAAGACTTTCCAAATAAGAATCATTAGTTCAATAGTCCTTAAATTTTTTTTTGGAGGGTTCTAGATTTTCTTGCTGAAAACTTAGAGTTTCTCTAACCAGCCAGTGTCAGGTCACTCTCCTCCTCTCCTCCTGGGCTTGTCCTGCCCAGATTCGAAGCCTTGACTATTCCCGAGCACTCCAGACTGGCAGGTGTTTGCATCTTCTTCCCATGATGGTAGAAGCCAGATCTTAGAAAGGGAAGGATTTGGCTTCGTGGAGTCATGCTCTGGTTCCAAGACTTGGGAAATCACCCCTCTAAACCACAGAGAGCCTTGCGTGGCCCCAAGTGCTTGTCTGGCTCCCTGGTGTTCACTCAGGATGAAGGGAGAACTCGGGAGTGTGTTGTAGTTCCCAGGCATATGGCTGACTAGACTTAGGGACCCATGCAGACCTTGTTGATCATGCCAGCGGTGCGGCAACAGCCTCTGAACTGAAGCAGAATGTGTATGTGTGCACGCGCGCGTGCGTGCGTGCGTGTGTGTGTGGAGTGCTTAATAAGAATAATAAGCACTGACATATGCACACACACACCTATTTGAGTAACGACATGCAAAGAACTGGTTTTCAGGTGTGGCAAGAAAAGCTGTTAACAACTGCCCCCTGCATGCATGGCTGGCTTCCGATTGCTTTAAGCATCATCCGCCCGGGTTTCAGAGGTTGTCTGGATGGAATCAGCTTAGCGACTAATACCAGTTTTGTCTGACGAGAGGTCTTGATTCATATTTACTAAGCCGCATATTTGAAAACCCACCCCAGATGTAACTTGCGAAGTTAAACAATAGTTTCGGTCCCAGCCCAGATTGCTTCTGCATTTCATTGTCTTGATTCTGAGTCTCTTCTCTCAGGGAAAGAGCGAGCACTTCGTTAGCATTCCTCGGCCGGGGGCTCACCGACGTGGATGTTCCTCTTGGGTGCACTGTTTCTGAAAGCTAAAAGGAGAGAAAGGCATTCTGCGGGGCTCTGGTGGGGTGTGAGGATGGAGGCAGCCAGCAAAGGGGGGGCTCACCGTCTTGAGCCGAGTTTGTTCATTCCAAGACCTGTCCAGCCCCAGCACCGAGTCCACCCGAGTGTTTGGACCACTATTTCAGAGGATGGCAGCCTTCTCAACACCCAGTGCCTTAGGCACCATCGTTATCTCTGCATTGGAGATGGCAGAACTGGAGCCCAGACCTTAAAACATTCGCCCAGAGTCATTCAGCCTATCAGAGGCAGAGTCAGGATTTGAACTTGGGTTCTGACACAAGCCATCCCACTTGCTTCTCTCACGCCTTGACTGTTTGGCTGCCCAGCTGCTGGGCTGTGTGGGTTGGGGTTGCTGCTTGCAGAGGCCCTGGTGGCTTAGGTTCTGAACGGCCTCTTCTGTGTCTCGGTCGTATTTTGGGGAGGAGCCTTCAAGACAGCAGGCCTGAGTGTCAACCCAGATTCATTGTGGGCTCTTTGTACTGTCAGACCTCAGGCACATCACGTCACCTTGTGAGAGTCTGTTGATGGGGGGTGAAACACAGCCATGCCTGAGAAGCCCTGGGGACGGTACCTGCCAGGTTGTCCGTGTGGACATGGATGCTGTGCAGAACTGGGTGGTACGTGGTGACTTTGGCTGCATATGTGTGGAACTTCAGAGACTGTTAAATGTGAAAAATACTGTGTGTGCACATTTTTGGCTTAAACAAAGTTCCATTTTACAAAGTCCATAACCCAGCTTTAATATTATTACATGCCCCAGACTGGGATTAATTCCAGGACAAGCGCTTTATTGTACTGTATAGAGTTTCTCCTGAGTTCTCCTAGTGCCTGGCTTCCATCTCCACCATCCGGTTCTCACAGACTGGGGTATCGGGTGGTGTAGACACCCCGGCCCTACCCAGCCTCATGCTGTGGGCTCTGGGGTAGAGGAAGGAGGCCAATTGCTTTCTGCTCTCTCCAGTTGCTGACCGCTGGAGAGTTGACCTCAGTACATCCTGAGGTCTGTCTGTGGTTCAGGTCTGTGGGAACAATCTTGTGGGCTTCATGGAACAATGGAGAAAGCCTTCAGTTTTCAATGGTGGTCTGCTGGGCACTTGGTAGGAGGGTGGTGTCTGCAGGATCAGGTCTATCTACTCTGTTCTCACTAGTGCACATAGCTTCATCTCAAGTGAAAACTGGTAACAGCGGCCTGTAGAGTTATGTAGAGAAAGATGGTGATGCTGCATCTGGTTCAAGACAGTGCTGTGATTGATTAGTGATGTCTGCCAGGGGCACAGAATTGGGGAAACCATAACAGATACAGCACTTATTTGCTATTCATATTGTATTCTGATTATTTTACACCTCTGTGAAACCAACAAAGCCCTCTTTGTAGGCACAACTCCCACACCCTGATCAGGGACCCTTGCAGATGTTCCTTCTTCCTTGCCCTGTACCCCACTCTGTGACCTGCTTTTATAGTTTCAAAACTCACAGGCTCATCTCTGTTTTGTCTTTCAGTTGAAGAGGGGGAGGCCTCGGACTTCTCGCTGGCCTGGGATTCCTCCGTGGCAGCATCAGGTAAATGCCCAGGGGCTGGTGGGAGAACTATAGGAGTCCTTGGGGCTGCCCAGGAGCTTAGAAAGCCACCCAACTGGTTATGGAAATTATATTCTTTGTGTCACATTCCTGTCTCCAGTCCAGACTACCCTGTGCAACACGATTTTTATATCAGTTCCATATGGCCAATAAAATCTATTACATACAGAGACTAATATGCTCTTATTCTCCTGAGGCTACGTTTCCTTCTTGTGGGCACATTCAGATCGGCCACCATAACCCTCGGACAGGCTTTGAAGCTTCTGCCTTGGGCTTCACTGCACATCCATTCCAGTCTAATTGCATAAAAGCACGTTAATAGGATATTTAAACTCCAATTGAAATCAGAATTCCTGTATTTTCCTTCCTGGAAGGGGCTGCTTTGCACTTTCATGCCAGAGGGACCCAGTTCATGCCTCCAGTGGGGCAGTAGGAGAAGCACAGATGTGTGGGGATACGTGGCCCGAGTGGGGCCTTTGGTGTCTCTTGGCAGGCAGGGGATCTGGATTCTCAGTTCTGCTCTGTTCTTACATAAGCTCCTTCTCTGTGCCTCAGTTTCTCCAGCTGTAAAATGAGGTGAGTGAATGAGTTTTTTCTAACTCTACAATTCTGTAATTTGGAGATTCAACGAAGTGCTCTTTTTGTGGAACTTGGCATTGGAGCTGGCTTGAGCGCCTGGCAGCTCTTGGGCATGCCCTTCTCTTTTTTCTGTGTCCAGCCAGCATCTTGGGATTAAAGCTCCATTCTCAGTGAGGCCTCCTGACACATAAGGGGTGTTTGTGCACAGGTTTGCTGTCAGCCTCTCAAGAGTATCCTCACTGTGCCACAAGCCCCAGGAACTGAAAGTGTCCAACCTGATATTTCTCATCCAAGGTCTCCCTCCTGGCTGCTTCCCCAGTGAGGATGGTTGGAGACAGCGGCGAACACAAGGAAGGCACTGGCAGTGGTTGTTGAGGATGGAGAGCCCCGTGAAGGGGTGGCAGGTGCCCCCGTTGTATCCATAGGGTTGTGTGGTGTCTCCTGCACTGCAGGAGGCATGGGCTGTACGGGAGCCCTGCTAGTCTGCAGCTCTTGGACTCTATAATGGGGTGTCCATTCTTAGTGCCTTGCTGGGGCTTTTAGGAATAGTGGAGGTTTGGGGTTCGCCAGTTCCCAGCCACGAGCTGAGCATGCTCTACACATCTGTGCAGGAAGAGGTGCCTGGCTTCTTCTGAGGCCCCTCTGACCCTCGTGGTGCTAGTCAGCTTTGGATTGTCTGCTGGAGATGGGTAAGGGGAGGGCAGAGCATCCTGGCATGGGATTATCCACAACTAGGCAATTGGATTGTTTTGTTTTCTTTGGCTTGTTTCTGGTGCTATTTTATAGTGCATGCCTGTGATAAATTTTTCTTCCCAATTTTGTTGGGCTTGGGCTAATAAAGTCAGCTTGTATTCCCTGAGCATAGGGCCCGGGAGATGGCTTGAGTCCTGGGTGACAGGATGAATGCAGTTTGGGAGGCAGCCCTGACGTGGGTGATGGCACATTTCTTGAATACGTGCCTGGTGGGTGCCCGGCATGGAGCAAGCACTTTCCTGCAGGATCTCATGAACCCATCTCAACAACCCTGTGAGGCAGGTGCTGTTTCCAGCAGCAAGTCCATCATTTCTCCATGGGCTGGTCTGGGGGCAGCCATCTGGTGGGGGACAGGGCCAAAGGCCTGGCTGAAGCTGCTTTAGTCGAACGCTTTTCATTAAGCTGAGAACATGTCACTTGGCCGCATCAGAGGATGGGGGCAGGTGCCAAAGAAGATTATGGGGGAGCAATGCCTCCTCTTGGCACTGCAACTGAGAATTACCATCCTCATTGGCGGATGACGGAAGGAGGCTTGGAGTGGTATAGTTGTGTGTCCACCACCCCTAGCCAGTGAGATGTGGAACTCAAACCCACACTCAGATGTGCACTCAAACCCACACCCTTCTGATGTGGAGCTCATCACTTACCCTCTCTTTTTTTTTTTTTTTTTTTTTTTTTGAGATTAGGTCTTGCTATTTTTGCCCATGGAACTGCAGGCTCACATTGCCGGTGGTACCACGGACTCAAGCAATCCCCAGCCTCAGCTTCCCAGGTAGCTGGGATTACAGGTGTGCACTACCATGCCCAGCTGTTTTTTGGGACTAGGTCTCGCTCTGTTGCCCTGGGTGGATCTTGAACCACAATCCTCAGACCCAGCTGTGACTCCATAGGCTGCCGCTTACAGGCACGTGCCACTGTGCCCGACTTGACTTACCCTCTTCACTGGCTGGCATTGGGAGGTGGATAATAGAGCATAGACAGGAAGGTGTGGCCTTGTGGGGACTTCAGAAAGGCTCCTGGCAATAGCCAGTGACTACTGGAGTCTTGGTCCATCAGACCAAAGGAATGAGTTTAGAGCATTTTACTAGGAGGAGTGGGGAGCTTTAAGGATTGGGGTAGTTTTTCTTTGTGGGAACCCAGCCAACCTGGGGTGCCAGCTTTGCTCTAACTCTGGGAGCATGATAGAGAACTCCAATAATGAAGCAGAAACTACAGCATCCTCCGTGTTCACCCCTGGCCTCCCTCGGCCCTCCCTGCCCGTGGGGACCCCGAGGCTACCATATCCAGGAACACCCTGACATGCTCTGTCTGTGCCCCTGTGTCTGGCCCCTGACAGTGATGGAGAACCTGGTCTGGCTTGGCAGTAAGGGGAGCAAATGATCAGCTCAAAGCAGTGTTCTGTCGCTGGCCCAGGCTTGGGGAGGGGCTGTTCCACCCACTTGTGCCTCTCAGCTGGAGCTTACGGGGCTGCTGAGAACAGAGCCCTGCTGAAGGGGCACAGCATTCAGAGTCTGGGTGCCCCGTAGGTGGGGTTTTAAATGATCCCATTGGATCCTGATTTTTCTTATCCATAAAGTAGATGAGGGGCCAGTACCTCATAATGAGGTAATTTAAGTGAAAGAATTTCTTCACTTGTTTTGAGCCAAGGATGCCTTTGAGCTTCCGGCAGAAGTGATGTACTCCCCAAGATGGGCAGAAGTCTCCCCAAGTACACAGGGCATATTTTGCATGCGATTTCAAAGGTGTGTGTGGATTACCCTTAATGGCCAGGTGGTAAGTTTGAACATCGTAGAAATGTAGGAGCTGGGTGAGGTGGTGCTTGTGCACCTGTAATCCTAGCTATTTGGGAGGTGGAGGCTAGGGATCATTTGAGTCTGTGGGTTTGGGATTACCCCAGGCAAAATAGCAAGACCTAGTCTCATGAAAAAAAAAAAGAAAGAAAGAAATGTGGGAGTCTTTTGTGAATGTTCCACTGGGGTCTCAAGTGCCCACCTGAGGTGGGATGGTGTCCCAGCTAAGTGACCGGGGCATTGCTATACGTAGTTATCCCTCAGTGTCAGGGCACCTGGGCCTGGATTGCCACATCATCTGCGTGTTTAAGAAGCCAAAAAAAGGAATTTTTATATGAAATAAAATATGAAAAAAATTCATATTTTTAAAAAGCAGCTTTATTGAAATCTAATTCCCATATCATACAGTTTATCCTTTTAAAGGGCACAATTTCATGGACTTGAGTATATTTAGAGATAATATGCCACCATTGTTATGATCAACTTAGAGCATTTTCATTTCCTCAAAAAAAAAAAAAAAAGTCTGGTATCTAAAGGCGTTGGCTTCTGTGCTCTCATAACTGGTCAACAGCCACTGTCACTATGGCTCTGCTGATACTAGGCATTTCATGTTAAAGAACTATGTAGTATGTAGTTTTTGTTGACTACCTTCATTTATTTCACCAAATCTTTTCAACGTTTATCTATGTGTCAGGTCTTTGTTCTTTTTAAAGACTGAATAGTAGTCCACTGATAGTTATGGAATTTTGTTTATATGTTCATCTGTGGAATTGGTGAAAAATCCCAAATAGTGGAATTTCCATTTCCTTGGTCTTCTTCTTCCTTTTTTAAAAAAATCCCCCACCCTTGATTTCCACCTTTTGGCTAATGTGAATAGTGCTGTATGAACTTTTGTTAACCAGTGTTGGTTGAACACTGTTTACAGTTTTGGGGGAATATACCTAAGGATAGAATTGCTGGGTCATATGGTAACTGTTTAATCTTTTGAGAAACTGCCAGACTTTTCCACAGCAGCTGCACATTTCCCATTCCCACCAGCAGTGGGGGTTCTAGTTTCTCCACATTGTCACCAACATTTGTTTTTTTAAAAAAATTAAAAAATTGAAAAAAAAAATTCCTAGATGTAAAATAGTATCTCAGTTTTGGGGAACTCATTTTTTGGAAACTTTAATCAGGCCAAACAATGTCCTTTCAAGCCGGGCACGGTGGCTCGTGCTTGTAAGCTTCAGCCTATGAAGCAGCCGGGGCTAGGGATTGCGGTTCGAGTCCCGCCTAGGGCCTGTAGCGAGACCTAGTTCCAAAAAAATAGCTGGGCGTGGTGGTGCACGCCTGTCATCCCAGCTACCTGGGAAGCTGAGGCTGGGGATTGCTTGAGTCTGTGGTACCCCGGGCAACGAGAGCCTGCGGTTCCACAGGCAAAAAAAATAGCAAGACCTAGTCTCAAAAAAAAAAAAATAAATAAAAAAAAAAAATAAAAACAAAGAATGTCCTTTCGTTTGAGCCTGGCCTCCACTGGGAGGTTCCAGGTGTGGCTTTACTAAAAAAGCCTACTTCTGCTTGGCTTAACATTCAAGGCCTTTCTGTTCCCTGATTCTCCCTCTCTTCCTCCCCCACTGATGAGGCCCATCCTACCTTTTAGCACTTCCTCTCTTTCCTCAAACCCCTTGGAACAATGTCTCCAAGTGGCATCTGTTGAGATGGTGGTAAACCCTGTAGATGAGGGAACCAGCCCAACTAAACCAACCTTTGCCTCCTTTGCTCTAGTCACTGAGTTTGAACTGAGAGCTGAAGGGGTTTATCTCCGTGCAGCTGATTAATTGCAGCCTCCCTGGATCCACCCACTTGACTGGGCTGGGTTTCCTGATAAGTTGGGCTTCCTTACAACATGGCTGCTCTGGACCAAGATGGGGGACACAATGGGAGGAGGACCTGGGGCCTGGTCAGGTGATGAGAAAAAATTAATTTGCTGCCAAATGCTCCTGGTCAATGTCCCAGCAGCCTGAGACCTTGTAGGTGTAATCAGATTTTAGGCCTTTAATCCACAGAACAGGTCTCACTGTCCTGGTTAATAGATTCATCATTCCCGTCTTTGAGCCACTTCTAGAAACCTTATTTTCTAGAAATCCTCTTTTTCAGGGCTTGTCACATATAGAAACTAAGGTACAGAAGTGCTAGTAGCTTGCTTCAAGGTTACAGAAGTGGAAGAGTCAGGATTTGCACCCTTGCAGCTTCTGCATGAATGTAAATGGTACCCCTGTGAGAATGTAAATGGTACCCCTGTGAGAATACTGATCTGGGCTCTTCATTTTAGAGAGCACCCAGAGTCTTGGTGAAGAGGATCAGCCTGTGCCCACTCCCTCCTGGGTCAGGTGAAAGTCTAATTTGAGCTGAACCTCCTGGTTGGGTGCCTGGAAGGAGAGGACGTGTATGTTTTGAAAACCTTGCACACATTTCCCATCTTCAAAGGCCAGGCCTGGAAAACACTGCACCAGGCTCTCCATAGGACTCTTGCCTGACCCCAGGCTGACCCTAGCCACCTCTGCCTGGCCACACTGCTTGTGACTGTGCCTGGGTGCTGGGCATGGGTTCCTCTTCAGGGGGAGGCTGGTGTGAAGGCTCCAGAGCGTGGGTGCTGCTCAGGTGGGAGACTGGGCAGTGTTTGGTTGTCTCGTCCTGGGATCCCTTGGGAAGGTGCTGGAAGACTTGCATTTCCCTTTGAACCTGGGCCTGGACAAGGGGTGGGATATGGAGAGTGGCCAGTGCCCCCACTCCTGGCAGAGGTGGCAGCCTCATCACCCCCTGTAGCCTTTCATCTCCGGTTTTGATGAGTGAAGGAGACGGAAATGTCTGGGAGCCTGGGTGGACCTGCCACTGCGGGGCATCGAGGCCCCTCTGTGCAGCCCAGCCCACCCTTCTGAACCTCCTCAAAGCTGCCTCCCCACCCCGCTCATGTTTATTATCTCAACTACTTCACAGACACTCCACCCAACGATCTTGAGCTGTACACGCCTGCTGTTTACATTGCTCAGCCACGCTTTCCCAGCTTGGTCCTGCACAAGCAAGTCTACCTAGACAGGGTCCAGGGTGGATGCTTGTGGAGGAGTCCAAAGTGCCCCTGGACCTGAACTTTGTATAACCGGACCCTCATATCCTCTCTCTTAGCAGCTGTGTCAGGATTGTCATGGGAAGTGGGGGAGGGGGTCCCATTGGTTTGGACTGCGTTTAGTTTGGGCTTGTGTAAATGCTCTGACCAACTCCTGTGTGAGGCCTTTTCTCCTTTGGAGTTTGTCTTGGTGCCTCCCAGCACCCTTTTCCCTTTCAATCCTCAAGTCCAGGCTGGAGAGACTGTCTCCAAGCCCTGGCTTCCCCCTCTCCCCACTGGGTTCCTCCTCGCAACTCCTTCCTGAGTGGAGCATCCCCGTCCTGCTCATCCATGGAGCTGTCTTCTCAGAACACGGCCATCTCCGGGCTGGCACGATGGGTGCTGTCCACTCTCGTGCTGTGCCCCCAGCCCAGGCATCTTCTCGACTAGGACCAGGGGACGCTTTCAAGGAGAAGAAAAGTCCTAAATCGATGTAGAATTTCCTAGCATTTTAAAGACTTATGAAATGTGTTTTTATATGGGGCCAGCTGGGGAGTTTCTCATTAGCTCGGCTGGGGTGTCTGTGGGGAGTTGAGCTAAGTGGAGCCAGGCAGGCTGGGTAGGAAGCCGCGGTGGCCCTGAGCTCACCGGGGGAGCGTGGCAGGCATGCGCCGGCTGGTCTGCTTGGCGGACCCCCGGCCAGGCCAACCCCGGCTGCGCCTTTGTTAGAGCTGCTTCCCGGGCACAGGAGGCCTCAGAAACCTTCAGGTGGTGACTGGAGCAGAGAAGTGGTCACTCTGTTACCATGGTGAGCAGCCCACGAGGTAGGGTGTCTGCGCTTCATGTGCACGCCGACACGTGCACTTTTGTGCGTGTGTGTTTGCATGTGTGTGTGTGTGTGTGTGAGAGAGAGAGAGAGAGAGAGAGAGAGAAAGAGAGAGAGAGAGAAAGAGAGGGAGAGGAAGGGAGGAAGAGAGGAGGCGGGGAGGGTGAGGGAGCACCTAGTGTTGCAGCTGTGAGTCAGATCCCTCCACACTACCCCTTGTGGCGTCTGGGCTCCCTGCCGCTGCCACAGACCAGTCCTATGAGGGGGATGTGGCCTTCCCTGCCCACCCGTTTCTCTGGCTCTGGACTAGCCACCGGGCCTACTGGGCTGCATACTACGTCACTTCCTGTGTTGCTGTGTTTGCAGCGCACACGTGTGTGCAGAGCTGGTGGGTATGTGTGCACGCCTGCCCCTATCCTGGGTGTGTGAGAGGGAATGTGTTGTGTGTGGTGGCTCTCTTTGACTTCTTTTGTTCCTCGCTCTGGCCTGGCTGATGGTTTTCATATCCAGGGAGTGGGCTGGTCTTGCCAGTTTCACTCTGTGTGCCCTTGGGCTTCAGAATCTGGGACTGTCTTGCAGCCTGGCACCCAGCAGGCACCCTCCATTGTACCTGTGTTTCTTGCAGTGCAGTCGCTGGCTCCAGCCTAGGCAAGCCCCATCCACTTCCTGTTTCTCTGTCTTGGTGCTGCTGGGCTTTTCAGGGGACAGCAGTAATGAGCATTGTAATAGCAGGGAGGGGCTGGTCCTATTTTCTCCAGGCATGTGTGCTCCCCAAGGGCAGGGAGGAGTCTGTTGTGTTGGCCTCTCCCTGAGGCCCTAGGACCTCACTGGTGGATGGTGGAAATCAGCTCTTTGGTGACCTGGAACCTGGCCCTGAGCCAGGGCCACAGTCTGGAATGCTGAGGCGTGTGGGTGTGTCAGGTGATAGGACACTGTTTCTTGTGACTCTGGGGTGGTTGCCATGTATTGTCCAGCCTTTTGCATCCTGGTGTGGTTTATACCAGTGTTGCTCAAATTCAAACATACTGGCAAAACTGGTGATCTTCAGACAGATTCTGACTCAGCAGACTTCAATGGGGCTAGGATTCTGAATTTCTTTTTTTTTTGAGACTAGGTCTTGCTATTTTTGCCCATGGAACCTCAGGCTTACGCTGCCCAGGGTATCATGGACTCAAGCAATCCCCAGCCTCAGCTTCCCAGTAGCTGGGATTACAGGCGCGCGCCACCACGCCCAGCTATCTTTTGGGACTAGGTCTCGCTGTGTTGCCCCAAGCGGGACTCAAACTGCGATCCCTAGCCCCAGCCACTTCATAGGCTGAAGCTTACAGGCATGTACCACCTGGCCCGGCTCAGGATTCTAACCTGTTCCAAGTTGAAGTTCCTTGTCCACAGCTACCCCAGGTTGTGAGGGCTTAGAAGATTTGAGTTCAGTCCTCTTGTCAGTTCCTCTTGGCCTTTGCTCTTGGTGGGCCCCCGTTTATGGAATTCATCTTTAGTGCTCAGCCTAAAGGACGCCTCCTTCAGTACGCATACCATGATGACCCAGTCATAATTAATTGTGCCTTCCTCTGTGCCCCAAGCCGCTGTGGTTACCTGGCCCTGACCCGGACCTCTCTCTACTGCATTCTAATGCCCCTTCTGTCCATGCCCAGTTTCTGGCTGCTCCTCTTGCTCTGAGATAGTGACCTTGGTTCGTCCTCTTGTTCCCACAGCTCAGCCCTGCCTTGGTATCTGGCAGTTACCTGGCAAATGTTTGCCAAGGTGAATTTCACCTCTGCCTTTTCATGCGTATTTGTCTTTGGTATTTCAGGGCCAGAACTTTGTTCACTTGGTTAAGAGCAAAAACTGGGTTTGAAGTTGAGGTACTTATTATCTGAGTGACACTGAATCAGTTACTTAACCTCTCTGTGCTTTCTGTTTCCTTCTCTGAAATGGGGCTACTCATACTTATTCGTTGGCCCCTGTGAGGGTGACAAGGGTCATCCATGCAGGTTGGCTTGAGCCCCTGTGTTGACTTAGTCTTTGCCCCCTACCTTGGTACTGGTTCTGCACCTTTATTCTTACTGTTGATAACATGTTGGGTGGGACTCAGTGGGGTGGGCAGGCTGAGCCTGAGTGTGTGGGTGACAGAGAAGGTGCAGCTGGCCCCCTTGTTTCCTTCTCCCTGTCTTGACTGACGGTCTCTAGGCTAATTTGCAGTGGGCAGGGCTCGCCATCCTCACACAGAGTTGGGTGGTACTGTGTCCTCAGGGCTCACACTGACCCTGGCCGATGTGGCGTGGCTTGTTTCCCAGATAGAGAAGCTGGGATGGGGTGGGGTGGGGTGGGGTGGGATGGGTGGGGAACAGTGTGGCGGAGCTCCCAAGGCTGTCATATGCTCAGCCTCCTTCCCTGGGTGGGGCTTGTCGTGGTGACTGTGCAGTGATGGGTCAGTGCCCGGTAGGAAATGGCCAAGGTCAGGCCCATTATGCTGTCCAGCTGGTCCTGGTTCCTGGGCGGACTCGGCATGCAAGCCCTGGCTCTTGGGTTGGGTACAGTCACCTCCGTGTAGCCAGTGTCCTGATGTTTGCTCTGAGCAGCCCGCAGGGGTCAGACTATTGTTATCTCAACTGGCATTCTGTTACATTACCTGAGTGTGTGGGTATGGGTGCCTGTCTGTCTCCATGTATTAGCCTGAACCTGGGTAACTGATGTCTGTCTGGTTCAAAAAAATGATTATTTCACACACACTGATAGTTCTTTTTTCCTTTGTTGTGGTCGATTTTTTTTAAACTGATAAACTGTTGGCCAAACTTATTTAGTAGCACTTTGCACTGATACTGAAGCCAGTAAATCAGATACATTTTTGCTTATGCTATCCTACCCCTCTGGTCTAGATGCCTTGCAAACACCCTGCCTCCACAAACTTGTAATAATACTGACAAAACAATCACCGGTTAAGTGCTAGAATTATGATCATTCCCATCTAAGAGTTGAACCACTGAGGCTCAGAGCAATTGAGAGGCAGGTGCAGGTTTCACAGCTAGCGAGGGCACAATTAGGTGTTTGGACCTTGTTGGGTTTTGTTGAGTCTAGGACCCACTATGTGTAGTTGTGTATTCCCAGTGCCTGGGACTCAGTGGAGAAGTAATGAGTCTTCGTGGCATGAGGAGCACAAGGATGTGCTAAGAGACCGAATGAGATCTTACAGTCATACCACTAGTGAGAGGCTATGGAGTCAGTGTGGGAATGAGAGAGTGTTGGTGGGCACAAACCTGAGTGTGCTTGTCAACAGCTACACACAGACTCACACACCATTGTGTGCATGTGCATGCACATACTACACATGCAGATATATCTGCTTATAAGCACATGTGCAGGTATTCACATACATCCCCACACATGCAGTCCACACGCACTCACACCCACAAACACACACACACTCACATATATGTGCTGCTCCAGAACAACATCACACACACTGGTACCCACATACGTGTACCTGTACAACACACAGACATGTCAGTACAAGCACATACGTAGATGTGCACACACAAACATGTGCATACACAGACACATACACTAAGCACCTGTCCACGCCCCAGGCTTGCAAATAAGCAGAAAAAGCCTCTTTCTGAGATGTCTGTCTTTCAGGGTGAGGACCTTGCTCCCTACTCAGGCGTCTATCCAAGATGCCCAGGTGGTCTCCTTGCCTTCCTTTCTCCCCTTCAGTTTCTTTGTTGTAGCCTCAGGTCCCTTAGACATACTTCCTATCCACAGATTTGCATCCCTGCTGTTGGACCCAGCACTGGGCCGACACGGGGGCACACACAGACCCCAGTGCCCATCTGTCTCTTCGCCCGCCTGGCCTTCTCTGGCCCACATGCGCCCCCACCCCCAATTTGAACATGACTTCATTTCCACCCTGCACCTGCCACTTTAAGAGCCCTTGGGCCTGGTGGGCCTGTCCCTAGGGTTGGCTTGGAGGAGGCTGGACAGCTGCAGGGTGGGGGGGAAGCTTTGTTAGCTCCCAGGGGCCTCTGGGAGCCTGGGTAATGCTGGGGAAACTGAAACAAAGGCCGACAATGGCCTCCTTCCCTCCCTGGGCGGCCTCGAGCTGGGCCTGCCTGGGCGGCCTCTGGGGGCCCCTGTTATTTCCTGTGCTGACTGCGGGGCTCCTGGCCAGCGGCAAATGGGCAGGAAGCGGGCAGGGCACCTCCTCCCCACCCGCTGGGCTGGCCCTCACAGGCTCCGTAGCTTCGTCTCTGAGCCAGCGTGGTGGGCCTGCCCCAGGCCTGCTTGGCCAGAGCCTTCCCTGCTCAGATCCACCCATGCTTCCCAAGAGGAGACCTGAGCCCGGTCCCCACCGACCTCTCTCTGCTGCAGACCCCAAGTGCTCGCAACCGTCTGCACGCAGAGGCTGTGTTCCTGCCATCCTGGTCTCTGGCGGTGTGTTCGGCCCACAGAACTGAGGCGAAGGCAAGGCAGGGAGCAGTGGGTTGGTTGTGATTACCATTATGATTACTGTGAGTTGATCATCAGGATTAGCAGTGCGGTGACACTTAAGGTTCTGCTTGGGGCTTCTGACTCCTGAGCACTAAAAGGAGGTAGAGTCTGGGCTTTTGAAGTAAACAGATTTTTTTTTTTTTTTTTGAAACTAGGTCTTGCTATCTTGCCCTGGGCGGGTCTCGAACCTGCAGACTCAAGTGATTCCCAGTCTTGGCCTCCCTTTGTAGGCTGGGATTAAAGGGATGTGCCACCGTGCCCAGCCCTGAAGCAGACAGATTTTTATTTCAGCCTTGGTTTTCCCGCCAGTTTGTTCATCGCTGAGGAATCAGGTGTCTGGACACTCCAAGACTCAACAAGCCGGTGAACACACACGACACCATTAGCTGTGAGGATGGACTTGACCAAGCTGCTTACCATCCCCAGGCTCAGCCTCCTGATCTGTAAAGTGGGGCTAATGAAGTCCTGATTGTTCAGAGGGTGAGAGTAGATGTTGTAGGTTCAGCACAGCCTGGCACACAGTGGGCACCCAGCAAACGGCAGCTCTGGGGCTATCGATGAAGAGATGAGGTGAAATGAAATGTTGTGGCCCATGTGTTATTGGGTCACTAAAATGATAGATGACAGAGCTGAAGGTGTCCCTGCTGCAGGTGATCTTCCTGGCAGCCTAGGCCAAAAGAGAAGTAGGATGAAGGGCAGTGGGGCTGCTAGTGTTCTATTTTGTTTGTTTGTTTGTTTGGTTTTTTGAGACTAGGTCTCACTATTTTTGCCTGTGAAACCACAGGCTCACATTGCCCGGGGTACCACGGACTCAAGCAATCCCCAGCCTCAGCTTCCCAGGTAGCTGGGATTACAGGTGTGCACCACCACGCCCATTTTTTTGGGGGGGACTAGGTCTCGCTATGTTGCCCCTGGTGGGTCTTGAACCACGACCCAGCCGCGATGCCATAAGCTGTCGTTTACAGGCACACGCCACCGTGCCCAGCTTTAGTGTCCAATTTTAATGTTTGGGACAACAAATGCTTTTCCCTGGCACTAAATACTGAGGAATTTACTGTGCCATTCTCATTAATCATTGAACAACAACAGGCCCTGTCTCAGGAACAATTTGGCACGTGATGCAGAAATAACTTTCCTAGAGTTCTTTCTGGAAAAATGCTCAGGGTTTAAGTGCACAGCACTGCCGTGGAGTTACATGCCATGCCGGGTGGGGAGAGCTGGGCAAAGATGAGGCGGCCGCAGCTGGTCTGTGTGCTGGGGCTTGGGTTACTTTGCTGCGTGCCTGGTTAAAGGCAGGCCAGTGCTGGCTGTAATGAGGGACCTAGCTGGGCTCTTGGTATGCTGGCCACTGCTCTGGGTCTGGGTGTGGTGTGAACTCTTCAGTTTCTTGACCTCAGAAACCCCTCCCAGCCCTCCTCCTTTTTACTCTGAGAACCACCTACCCCCCAACTTGGGGAGCCTTTGGGAAGCGCTGTTTCTATCCTTCAGCAGACCCCTCCCCTCCTGAGTGCCCCTCCTTTGCCGGACAGTCTCAGCCATGGCTGGTGGGAGTGAGTCTGAGGACTTGCACATAGCAGCTTGTGTTCGCATTTTACAGGGCTCTTGTATTAGTCCTTTTATCTAGATAAAACCCAGCTTCCAGGGGAACACAGTCAGGGAAACTGAGGCTCAGAAACATTGGGGCAGGGGCTCCTAATCCACGCTGACTGTAGACATGTATGTGCACATGTGCACACATGCCAGAGCACACACACACACCCATCTTTGCCGTGCCTGTGCCTGTGAACAGTTCTGTGCCTGAGCCATCAGGCCCAGCTGGAGGTCCCTGCATGCCCTCTGTGCCCTCTCCTCCCAGCAGGCAGGGCTGTGGACCTGGCCCTGGAAAGGGCTGTCCGTGACCGCTGGCCTCTGTGTCTGGTGGGCGCCCCATGGAGTTTCCATGGTGAGCTCTCCTTTGGGGGCCCCTGGGTGGGACTTTCCATTTAGGTGGAAACCTGACCTGCAGGCCCAAGGAAGGAGGAAATGCCTTCCCCAAATGTGGAGAGAGAAAGAAAAAAGGCAGCTAGCCTGGGACTCCAGCCAGAGCCCCAGACTCCTGCAAAGCCACATAGCCTGGGGACCCCCAGGGCCTGAGGGTGGATCGCCAAGGACCCTCCCCTCAGGGAAGGCCACAGCTACTCCCCGTGGGATGGCTTTGGGGCTGGCAGCCATGCGCACTGCAGAGTACTGTTGGTTCCGGCCAGCCACAGTGCTGACATTTGCACCAGGCTCCTGCAGAGACTGGGGTGGCTGCTTAACCAGTAGGTGGATGAGCAGGATTTGAACTCGGTTCTCTCTGTCTCCTAGGCCTGTGTGCTTATCAGTCAGTCCGCTTGCTTCATGCAAGCTGGTATTTCCACTGACATTATCTCATTAAATCTTTGAAGTAGCACTTTAACAATAGGTATGACTGTTATTCCCATCTTCCTGCTGCGGAAATTGGGCCTCAGAAAGGTTAGCCTTGACCAGTGTCACATTGTGAGTTTGTGGCTGAACTGTCTTGCAGCTCATGTGCCTAAACCTGCCTTGCAGACAGCAGTGCATCCACAGTCATCACCAGCTGCTTGAACTACTCCCAGGTTGGATGCCCGTCTGTCCATGAGAGGAGTGGTAGTTACTGTCCAGGCGGGCTGCCTGGTGAGGCTGAGCTGCTGTCTGCGCCCATGGGTGGTGCTGTGTGGCCCCCATGGGTTCCAAGATGAGTCTTCAACCCTCAGCCTGACCTGCGAGCTGTGTGCCTCACAGCCATTCCTTTGGTGTGCTCCCGAGGGCCGGCAGTGCCATCTCAGGACACATGATGTTTCTGCTTCACAGGCTGACCTCAGGCCCTAGCTCATCCCTCTTGCCGCCCACTCTGTCCCCCAGCTGGGACCCACCCTGAGCCAGTGTGCAGGCTGGGGTGTGGCGAGCGCCGAACCATGGCTGTAGTCCCGGCTGCTCTCCTGGCACTCCCGGTGCTGACCTGCGCTGGGAGACGCCTGCTTGGCAGAGGTTCCCCCAAGGGGAGACTGTTGGTGTTGGGGGAGGTGGCCAGCCTGTTGGTTCACACTGCCCTGCGGTCCCCTGGCTGGTAGCACCTCTCCATCTCCTGAGCGGGGGAAGACGGGACCTGGAGTCTCACTGGAAGGCCCGAACTGGGTCATTTTTCTGGGAGAGTTGAGGCTGGGATGGGGTTGGGAGGGGGTCACAAGTCCCAGATATCATCTCTGATAGGTATCCCCATCCCCATCCCATGTCTCTGTCCTCTTTCTAAGCCTGGGCTGTGTCCCCCTCCTGAAATGCCTACCCACTCCCTGCCTCCCACTCCAGAGCTGCTTGTTCTTCAAGGCCCAGCCCCCACCCCTCGGCCTTTCATTCATGCTTCCCTTGGACCTGGCCTTCCCATGAGCCCCTGGGCTGCCCCGTCTCTTAACCATTCGTGGCTTCATCTCTCCTGCCACTGTGGTCCGCTTCCTGCGGATCCCCCCCACCCGCCAGTAATCCAGCATGAAGTTTGAGCTGTGCCTCTCTTCCCTGTTGAAGACGCTGACGGGGTCTGAGAATGTGTGTCTCCGGGAGGCCCGACTGACTAGCTCGCCACCTTCTCAGCTGCTGCCGGGTGGGCCTCGGTGCTGCTGCTGCAGGACCACTCCGTGCTGGCCAGATCTGGCTGTGCGCTCACTGCCCAGGCTCCACAGGCTGCCTTCTCCCAGCTCCAAATGTCACTGAGGGCTGCTGAGCTGGAGCTGCTCTGGGCGGTGGGCACAGCCCCTGCTGTGCTGTCTAGGGGGACGATGGCACCGTCAAGTAAGCAAATACACACACATTTTGTTGGGAGGCGGCCGGTAGGCCAGCCAGTTGGAGGGTGATGGGCTGGTGGAGCAGGGCGAGCCTTCTTGGATGGGGTGCCAGGGTTCAAGAATCCTCTGTGTTGAGGAAGGGGCTCTTGGGCAGAGAGAGAGGGAGCCACCAGGGAGTTCCTTGATGGGCACAGATGCTCCCACCATGGGCATGGTCTCGGCTTACTGGTAGATAGAAGGGGTGTCACTCACTGGCTGGCGCTGAGTGAGCCAAGGGCAGAGGGGAAGAGGTGAGGCATGGGGAGGGAGTGTGGGAAGCAGAGGTGGCAGCTTGTATAGGACCATGAGTCATGGTGGGCACCATGCAGTCTATTCTGAGCTGAGCAGGGTGGGGGACCCTTGAGCTGAGTGGTGGTCTCAGTTTGAGAGATGGCATGGGCAGGACCAGTCAGACATATCTCCCAGAGGCAGGAGCAACAACATGTGCTGCAGCATCGGGTATTGGGGTGAGAGGAGATTCAGGGTAATGGCACGGTTTCTGTGGGGCTGCGGGTGGTGGAGGTGCCATTCTCCAGGATGGGGCATCCTGGGAGAGCTGCTCTGGGTACAGGAGTGGTAGGGCTGAGGTTTTTGGCCCTAGGTTTGGGGTGCCCCTGTGATGCGGAGGAAGGTCTCAGCCTGCTCTCCAGGGGTGGATGGGACGGGTGATGTACTGGGGTGTCGTGAGTGCGTCGTTGCCACCTAAACGTGGAAACGGGATCAAGCGCAGACAGATAAAGGCAGTTGAGGTCTGCATCTCGGGGTGTGTCAACACAGAGGGTTGGAGTGGGGAGGAGAGATTGAGGATATGGTGTCCCGAGAGGGAGGAGGAAGCCCAGGGGAAGGCAGTGTTCCGGGAAGGGTGGAGCCCCTGGCAAGGGCCAAAGTGGGGGTTTGTGACCTTGATGGGACCAGCTTTTCCTAGAGATGTGGTCCAGTTGCTTGACTTCCGTGCAGATGGGAAGGAAGACAGACCAGCCCAGCGCAGGCGCGCACGCTTGGTGGGAGCCAGACCTGCTAAAACAGCCTTTGCTTGAAACCATTCTGGGGCGAGAAGAGACGGGGTTCAGGGGTTAATGAAATGAACTCTCGTCTGCAGACTGGCCCATCCGGGGGTGTCAGTGCGGAGCCCCCTCCCCGGCTCCCGCTCGGGAAGCGTGCCCGGGGCCGGGCCAGAGGTGGTGTCTGGAGCGGCAGACGGTCCGCGGCGGAGTCCAGCTGTGTGCGAGCCCAGAGCCAGGCTGCGGAAGTGGGCCAGCCGCACCTCCGAACAGGATTAGAGGGATGTGTAATGGATTAAAGATCAAAAATGTTAATTAAGAAATGGTCTTTTCTAATAAGATGCCTTCAAGGGCACAGGGCTGAAAAGGAGGGGATTTCTCATTTTGGCAACACGGTTTCTGTTGTAATGAAATTGGTTCACAGACAGTGGGGAGGACCCCACGTAAGGCTTCTTTTAAAGGCATCTCCATCCAAATTAATTAGCAATAAAAAATAGAGGGCTGAGCGGCAGGCTGGCAGGCAGGCAGTTTGTGTGGGGGCCTGGCAGGAAGGCCATGTGGACCCCCAGAAGTTCATCTTTATCCTGGGGCCCTCTAGAGTGTTGCGCCTGCAGTCCCCTTCCCTGGAACCTCTGGGGCTGATGCCTGCTTGGATGCAGGCCTGAACTCTGGGAACACGCTGTGTGACTTTTGGCTGTCCATGCCCCTCTCTGACCATTCCTCTAGTTTCTTAGCAGCTGTGGGTGGCAAGAAGCCTCTTGACCCCTGTGGAAAGGAATAGCTTTTTAGACATGAGGCCTGTGAAAACTCTCCGTGAATCAGTGAGAGTATTGCTAAGGGATGGCTGGTCTTTGTGTAACTGACCCAGCCTTGGCCCGTCTGAGTTCTACTTCCTCCGACTTCCCTGGTGTCCAGCTGTGAAGTCCGTTGTTTGAGTGTCTCAGAAGGCTTCCACAGCGTGATGGTTAAGGATTAGACTCTGGAGCCTGCCAGGATCATAGATTTGAGCCCCAACTTTGCATCCTGCTTGGGACATGGCTTAGTTGCAGGACTTCTCTGAGCCTCAGTTTCCTCATCTGTCAAATGGGTCCAATGGTCTACCTCAGCACCACTGTGCCGGGTGAAGGGAAGCATGGTGGAGAAGAGTCTGGTGGAGCTTACCACACAGCACTGGGGGCTGTTGCTTTCAATGGCTGAGAAGCAGAGGAATCTGTATTAGTTCCAGACGGGTCCTTGGCTGGAGGCTGGCAGCCTTCCCACGCCCAGGCTCAGGCCTACAGTATTTTGAGCTCCCTGCATCCTCCAGGGTGCAAAACCTTGTTTCATAAGAAGCTGAAGGCAGGCAGGCATTCAGAGCTTGGAACTGGCTCTGGAGGCTCAAGACTCGAAAAATCGTGGGAGAGTCTCTGTGCTCCGATGAAGGGATGTATGTGTCCTCTTGCTCATGGCTAGCCCGCTCTCTCTGTCCTGATGTGATGTCTGAGTAGGTGACAAGGAGAGGAAGCTTTCGTTCTTCTTTTCTCTCTGGTTGGAGATTCTACATCCTCATTACTCTCACTTTGGATTTACTGTGGCTGCAAACTTCACTTAAAAAAAAAAAAGAAAAGATACACGGCAGCTCTCATCTGCCTTGAGCTGCATTTATTCACACAATACCAAGACTTCACCTTTGGTCTCCTTGCATCAGCCTGCCTCTTCTCAGCATTTTACTTTCACCCCATTAGAACATTTTGTAAAATGCACGTACCATACAGTTGACCACCTTAATCATTTCTAAGTGCACAGTTTGGGGTCACCGTGATGGTGCGGATAACAGAGGTCACTGGGGGTGGAGGGCAGGGGTGGGGGGTGGAGGGCATCAGGTGAACCAGTACTTCCTTGACCTTGGCGGTAAGGGCGGGGAGTGGGCCCTTGACTCCTTCCCACCACGCTCGGGGAGTGCGGTTCAGACCAGGGATGTTGCTCTAGGGGGGTCTGGGTGGCCATCTTTCCTACCTTGGGTGCACTGCCTGAACCCTGCCGTCTTCAAGCTCAGTCTGGGTGCCAGGCCAGCCTCCCAAGAATGCCTGGGAAGCACATGGCCTCCAGCTCCCGGTGAAGGGTTGTCCACATGCTCCTGTTGGGAGCTCTGTCCTGGCAGCCAGTGTTGGTGGGAGACAGATGCTCCCGGGCTTATTATTGGGACCACTTCCTTGTGGGGCGTGACAGGTGAGGATTTTGATTGTCAGGCCTCCTGGCACATCGGGCAGTTACTCCTCCAGGGGTCTGGGCACTGGGACCTCCACTTCTGGTCTCAACCTCTTTGTGGGATGGGTTTTACATAGAAATGTCTCCATTTATTCTCTGACGGCACCTTATCTGAACACTGTTGCTGTGCTTCTGGGTGGGAGCGAACAAAGCCTTGGAACTAGCCAGTGGGTAAGAGAAGAGGAAGGAGCAGGTACTGTGGGGTCTAGCGTTTTCTCAGCTCCCACTGCGAGGGGTTCCTGCTTGCGCTTTGCTCCTTTGAGTCCTCACAGCAACGCTGTCCAGTGGGCATCACTCCCACTTTGCATGGGAGGAGACTGGGCTTCAGTTGTGTTTGCTACTCAGTGCCTGGTCCCTGGACCAGCACCCTGTGGGAGGTTGTCAGAGGCAGGATCTCGGCCTCACCCCAAACCTCGGAACCCTCTGGAAGAGGCCACGCCACGTGAGCCACTGGCACGAGCTCAGGTGCGTTCCCGCTGAAGCATGGCCTCTTCCGTCATAACAGTGGTTCAGATTGAAGTTGTCCTTAGTGGTGGTACCCAGCCCCGGCCCACATTTGTCACAGCTGTCTCGGTTCGACCCTCTGCAACCCTATCAGCTGGATACAGTGATCATCATCTCTGCTTTCCTGTTGAGGAACCAAGGCCTCAGAGAGGTTAAGTAACCTTAAGAGGTTAAGTGACCTTGTCCCAGGTCATACTGTATTTGGGAGGCAAAAAACTCTGTGTGTGTGTGTAATGGCATCATGTGATGTATTTGAGGAGGTGACCTTTGGTAGAAGCAGAAGACATTGCACATGGTTTGGGGAGCAGTCAGCAGGGTTAGGAGACCCCAGACACTTTTGGGGGAGGTATTGTCCTGCCTCCCCTGCCTCCCTGCCAGTGAGGAGGCTTTCTGGCCTTTCTGTCAAGAATCAGCTCTTTCGAGAAGCCCTTCTGGATTCCCCTGCATGACTCCGTCCCTTCTGTTCTCTCATCGTGCTCTGCCTCTGCCGGATGACACGGGCTGTTTTGTGTCTCTTGTAGCTGTATGAGGAGGTCCTTGAAAGGCAGGACCACAGCTTGGTCCTTTTTGTGTCTCCATCCCTAGAACAGCTGTTTGCTTGTTTTGTCTTCCCATTCGTTTATTTTGTAAAAAATACATCGGGACCTTCAGTGCGCAGAGCCCTGGCAGCTTCGGCACCAGTGGGTCCTTGGTAAGAAAAGCGGACGTGGTTCTTGATCCCTAGAGTGTAGTCAGGGGAGGAAAGCTCTTGAAGTCGCTCTCATTCGTTTGTTCGTCCGTTCGTTCAGTTGTTCATTCGTTCAGCAAACATAGATGCTCGTCTTGCAGCCTCCCAGAAGCCCTAGTATCTTACAGAACTGTGCTGGATTCTAGACGTACGGGAATATGGTTTCTCCGGGAATGAGCCACAGGTGATTTTAAAATTCTGGGCAATTAGTGCTCGCCTTTGGCATGGGCTGTATAGTCCTCAGCATGGAGGGATTCCTTGTGGCCTGGAAACGTACTTCAAGCAGGTGGATGACAAAGCCATCCCTGTGGCAGAGGCAGGCAGGATCTGGGGGTGGGGTCCTGATCTTGGTCACCTCGCAGACACTTCCAAAGTCTCTTCCCTGGGACAGGGAAGGTGGAGTGCTTATGTGAGATATGGCATGGGCTTTCCTGCAAGGTTGCCAACAGCCGATTGAAAGGAGAATACAGGCAATGTCAGTACTGCAAGTTATTGAAAGAGTGGTAAGTGTCTCAATTCCATGTAATATTTAAAGTCGAGAAAATGAGATTTTTGAGATTGGAAATTTGTGGCCTCATTTATCCACAAACATTGCTGGAAGCTCTGATTTGTGTGGCAGGGAGCTTACAGAAGGCCTGGGTTTGGTCTCTCCTCCAGGGGGCCAC
>PVHY01016889.1:0-32737 GCA_004024945.1 Uropsilus gracilis
ATAAAATTATAAGTTTCTCAAGATATTAAGGTAGACTGATAGACAAAAAACCTTGAATGTTGAGTTTAGTGTGGTTTATAATAATGACTAGTTTTTATTACCTTTAAAACCTTAGGCTAATGGCTTACTTCCCTTCTATTTCCTTATTCATAACAGTGAATTTTAGTTTTTGGATTGTTATCAGTAAGGATATGTACTAGAGTTAAGAGTTTGTGAAATAAAATCTCTTAAAAGCAGGTGGCATGGCCCTTAGTATGGAGTAAATGTGTTGATTTTAAGTTCATTTCAATTGGAATTAATTGAGTGAAATAATTATTTGAGTGACTACTTTTGTCTAAAACTTTGTTCAGATTTAAATATAGAAGATGTTACCGCTTATGGAATTTGCAGTTGGGAAAAAAGGAACATACTTGGAATAAGTAGTAACTGCACACTAAATAGAGGTGGTGCGTTTAAAGCCCTTTAATGTTTCTAATTAGTAAAATCTCAGTAAATGTCAGCCCCTGCTATTTGGTACTCTCTAATTTCTGTATATAATTACAGATAAATGAAGGTACTAGTTGAAAAGGTGCTAGGTGATAGTACACCATTAAAAATTACCCATTCCCTTTTTTGGACTCCCTTGAGTACTTAGGTTTTTGTTTTTTATTTTTACCTAGCAAAACATTTTTAAGCCAATTTTCATCCACCACTTTTAAAAAATTCTTTATGCATAGAGAGATTTTTGTAGTAATACGAATAATTTGATGTTACGTAGTATGGGACTGTGAAATACATGTGTGAACGTATCTTCACCTGTGCATGTTTGTATATATGTTTCACAATTGATTCAATAGAAACAAAATTTGTTGTAGTTCTCTTTTCCTTTTTGCATTTTATTGGTGTATCAAGTCACAGGAGGTGTATGTAAGAAAGATAGAAATGTGGATAAGAGAGGAACAGTACCAAGATTTCATGGAAGTCATTGGTATTCATAGATGATATGTACATACCACATCATTATGTGTACATATCGCATAGCCTGGATCATGTAGTGACTAGAGTTGGTTCTCAGGTCATTTGGTCTGGGTTTGAATTCTGGCTCCTACTGCTAGCTATGCAACTCAAATAGATGATTAATCTCATCGAGTCATTTTCTTCATCTGTAAAATTGACTTGATAATAGCACCTACTTTATCGCGTTTAATTGATGGTTAACTGAGATATGGTTTAGAGTGTTTTATCACATAGCTGACTCCTAAAATATTTACTAATGCTTTTGATAATTGTGTGCTCTGAGACTACATGTACTTATAATTACCAGAGTCCAGATACTGCTCTACATTTAAAGTTGACCTTGTATTTATTCTCAGAGTAGCCTGCCAGATATTTAAGTAAAATAAAGGAAAATAAAACTCTGGATGTATTTCTCTTATTTCAATTATATAAGCATTGGTAGAATGAATAAGATAGTGGAAGATGAAGTTTTTTCATTATGTTCAGAAAAGGGTTATTTTATAAGCCTTTAAAATTAATTAATCATTAGTTCTGTAGGTTTCCTTTTGATCAGTTATTCTCCCATGATACATTTTTCAAATTGAAGTATGTTTAAAAAGCAGAACAAAAGTCATTTCAGTAAATGAAAATAAAAAAGGATAGTTTAGAAAGCTTTTTTTCCTTCTTTTTGAAGATACAATGACAGTTTCTAATTTTTAAAAGAATTCAGTATAAACACAATTTTGCTGATAATGAATTTTATGGTCTGCTTATTTTTAATAACAATAGTTACTGAATAGGGAGTTACTGTGGCTAAGAACATCAATAAATATTCAAAATGTATAATTTTGTTAACATCACTTATATGTGGTACTTTATAATGCTGTATTTCATTTATGTAGTCATTTAAAATATGAAATAAGTTTGTTTCTTATAATGTAACCTTTAGTCTTTACTAAAAATACATTGTGCTTAAGTATCAAGTGAGATAGATATAATTATAGAATTTCTCTAATTTGGGTGTATTTAAATACCTCTTCTCTTTTTCATGAGCCTAAGAATTTTAAGTATTACATTGATTGATAGTTGTTTCCTTTGTTGCAGGACTATAGGAGTAAATGGGTCCAGTAATTGGAATGACTCCAGAAAAGAGAGCTGAAACGCCAGGAACTGAAAAGGTAGCAGGATTAAGCCAGATTTATAAAATGGGAAGTTTACCTGAAGCTGTTGATGCAGCCAGACTGAAGACCACACTAGTGGACAGTGATTCAGCAGATGATGAACTTACAAACTTAAATTGGCTTCATGAAAGTACAAATCTTCTAACAAACTTCAGCCTTGGAAGTGAAGGTCTTCCAATTGTTAGTCCATTGTATGACATAGAAGGAGATGATATGCCATCATTTGGACCATCTTGTTACCAGAATCCAGAAAAGAAGTCAGCAACTTCAAAGCCTCCATACTCCTTTAGTCTTCTCATTTATATGGCTATTGAACACTCTCCTAATAAATGTTTGCCTGTCAAAGAAATTTATAGCTGGATTTTGGATCGTTTTCCATATTTTGCTACTGCACCAACAGGCTGGAAGAATTCTGTTCGACATAATCTGTCCCTGAATAAATGTTTTCAGAAAGTGGAAAGAAGCCATGGCAAGGTCAGTATTTATGAACCTCACTCAGTGTATTTGGGAGAGATGGGGGAGAATTAACATGGAATCCTAAAAATAAAAGGAAGACAAAAAGTAGCTAGGTCAGATTATTTCATCTTAAGTTTATAGTTATCATTTGCTTTCATTTGAGATGTTTTAAAATTTCTTAAGTGTTGATATATATCCAGCAGAATTGTGTTTACTGTAGTTTTTATTTAAATATTCTAGTATATCCTTAGTTTTTGTAGTGTCCCTAGACATTACAAATGTCAATAAATTTGTACTGATATCAATAATAACAATATATTCAGTTTGATAATCTGTGCCTTATAATCGTGATATAGAATACCCTCTAATAACTGAATAGAACCAACTTGTATAAATAAGCGGATACTGTGGAAATGATTTGAGACTAAGTTATAAGTGCAATATGATATCCATCTTGGACTCTTGCATAAGTACGAGGATCAGCTGCTATATCAGAAGGACATATTTTCAGCCCTATTAAAAGTCCTATGGGCAAGAAAATAAGATCACCTGGTCAATAACTAGATGAGTCAACCATCTTAGAAATGGACTTCCCCAGCAGACTACTTTACTTTTAGATGGCTGAAAGTGCTAGAAATTTTGGAACTCTTTTGCAACATATGTTGGTAAATTTTATTTTTTAATTATATCTCTGACATTTTTCTAACTTGACTGGGCACAGTGGCGCACACAGTGGCGCACACCTTTAATCCCAGCCTAAGAAGGGAGGCCAAAACTAGGAATCACTTGAGTCCATGGGTTCGAGACCCACCTGGGGCAACATAGTGAGACAAAGTCTCAAAAAATAACTGGGCGTGGTGGTGCACACCTGTAATGCCAGCTACCTGGGAGGCTGAGGCTGGGCATTGCTTGAGACCATGGTACCTCAGACAACAAAACAAGACCTAGTCTCAAACTTTAGACCTTTTACACCAATTGTGGAACTTCAGAGGAAACCTATCTACTAGATATTTAGAAATATAGTAATAGAAGTGATTGATTTTGACTAGAAGAGTTGAGGGAAAGAGTGGTATAATAGAATCCAAAGAAGTTAAGTTTATGAGTGAACAACAACATCAAGTGTTGTGTTTAGTATTACAGAAAACTTGGAAATGATTGACTGAAAAGGTCAATGAGGCCAGTAGCAACAAGAGGATTAGGTTTGATATATATGAGCAGTTGTATGCTGATAAATGTTCAGTGATTTGGTGTGGATGGAAGTTTAGCTTTTGTAGATTTCCAAGGTACAAATATTTCCATTATGACCAGTTTTGAAGCCGGACACCAATATGGGCAGTGTATTTGTTCATAAAATTTAGGCATTATATCAACTGTGTCTGAAAAAACACAGGTAAAAGAACCTAAACAGGAAGGGTACTTTTACTTTGTTGCAAATTCCAGGTGTAGACCCTGGAGGAGAGACTGTATCAACTGGAGGGTGTGTAGAGGGAAATTGGAGCCTTTGATTTTTAGAAAATAAAAAATAAAAAGATTTGAAAAGAAAGAAGCATGGGTTTTGGAGACAGACTTTTGGGTAGAGGAGAGATGAGACTGGCAGGTGGGTGAAGAGTCGCCCGAGTGACCAGCAGGGCAAAAGCCCCCTGGAAGAATGAGCTGGTGGTGACAAGGAGCCATGGTGACTAGTGGAAGAGTAGCTGATGTGGAGAATTTGGCACTGCAGCAAGGTGGCATAGTGCATTAATACCTGGAGATGGCCAGGGATTTGGAAAGCTGATTTGTACATCAGCAATTGTGGAAGAAGTTTGAAGCACCTTGGAGAAGCGGAGCAGCTCAGGACACTGGAGAGGGAAGAAGCAAAGAGAAAACGCTGAAAAAAGACTGAAATTTGCGGATTGCCTGCCTCAGGTTGGAGGGGTAAAGGGGCACCATCTTGGACATGTGTTTGGGACTTTTGACTAAATGGTGACTGGGGTAAGATAACTGCCACTTGTGGCTTTGAGGACTTATTTTCCCTGTTGAATTCCCTTGTTAATAAACCCTGTTGTTAAACTGCATTTGATTGGCAACTGGTGCGCGCAGGTGGTACAAACCTGAGGGAACCTGGGTAGCAGAAGCCCCATTTTAAATGTGGCTTGTCAGCTGGTGGCTTCTGCCCTTTTTTGGACCTGATTTCAGTTTCATGATGGTGGCACTATTATTTCATTAAATGTGGAGTTGAGAACAAATGTTTCTATTCAGCATACTACTGTATGTTAAGAAACTTAAACAATTCAATATGTGAGAGAACCTAGTAGAAAAAGAATATGAACAGGCAATTCACAAAGGAGGAAATATATATAACCGATGTGAAAATACAAAGATGCTCTTTAATAATCAGACATCCAGATTTTTAAAAAATAGTTTTTTGCTCATTATAATGCAAAAAATTTTAAGTATTTGATATCAAATTAGATGAGGACATAGAGAAATACCAGTAGTTATATTGATAGTAGTATAAATTACTATTCTTGAGGGTAATTTGGCAGTAGTTTAAAATTGCAGATGTGTATGTGCATATTCCTTAATATAGTGGATAATATTTTTATTTCTCCCATAGAGTAACATTCAATGCAAAGAGATGAAAAATCACTGTGATACTGTTTGTAATAAAAGTTGCAGAACAATGTGCCTAGTGTGGTGTGATTTTTGTTGTACTGATCAAAAGGAACTGGTTCATAAATTTTTTTTTTTTTTTTTTTAAGACTAGTTCTTGCTATGTTGCCTGGGGTAGTCTTGAACCTGTGGATTTAAGTGTTTCCTAACCTCAGCCTCCCAAGGCTGGGATTAAAGGCATGTGCCACCGTGCCTGGCAACATGTTCATAATTTTTAAATGTACATTATTTATATAATTAATCAGAATGATTTTGAATGACCAGAGAAAGAAAGAAAGGAAGTAAAAGCTAGTGAAAGGGGAAGTTATAAGAGGATTTTGATAAAGAGAAAGATAAAGCTTATGTGGGTAAACAGAAATCATATTATGTTGGAACAAAAGTTAGCAAACTATCACCATATGTCAGGATAGGAAGAAAAGAACTAGTAGATTATGTTTTTCACAGAAATCAGTGGATGGCCCACTATGTTAGTGTCTGAAATTTGGACAGAAAGGATTGAGAATTCTTGCAGATTTTTTTCTTTTATGAAATACTTGAGTCAATGCCTCAAAATGATAGTGTTTTTCTCTCAATCTATGAAAACAAGTAAGTTATTCTTCCATTTAAATGCTAAAATTGAATTTGGCAATGTTGACAGCAATTTTCTGATGAATAACTTATGAAGACATAATAATCTCAAAAGAAGGGCAGGAAGGTCAAACTGTAAAATGGTATTGCCATTGGTATAGCTTCTATAAGATTTTCCCTCTGTCTGTACTATAGTTACTACTCTCAAAAGACGGGGTTTATGCCTCAGGATTTTAAGTTTTATAAAACTTAAAAGTTAGACTTTTTTTTGTTTGTTCGCTTTAGACTTACTTTGTTTTAAACATTAATATCCAAAACGAATGTCTACTTTTCTTAGTTTTTATAATGCCCAACTAAAATATCATACTGTGAAATTTTAACTGGGATACCTGAGATTGGAATAGTTAGTACAATTTTAATCTGTGTATTTGCTTGCATAGTCATAACTTGTTTCAATAACTAAATCCCAGAAAAAGAGGCCATGCTAATGATAAATAAAAATTTATGCTATAAACAAGAGTTTGAATGTTCTGTTTAGTTTCTTCTTTTATTCAGTAGTGCTAAGTCATTATGAAGATATTCAAGGGTGGAAGCTATTAAAGTTTACAGGGAAAGTACATTAAAACATTAATTAAAAATTAAAAATGAAAATTCCTGAAGTTAAAAATATTTCAGGAATGGTTGTTGCCTCTTCTCTCAGTCTGTTCTTCACAGCGTACATTTAGGCAAATCTTCCTGAAGATTAGCCCTTAGTTTGTTCTTTACTTCTCCATATCCTCCAGTGATTGTCTACAAATAAATCTAGAAGCTTACGAGTTCTAAAATGCAAAATAATAAATGAGGGAATGCATGTTTTCTGTTTCCATTGCACGATATTCACCTTGCTGTAGGCAAATACAGTTTAAAATAATACTTAAATTCTAAAGCTCTTATTTGTGTTCTGTCATCTAATCACAATAATAAAAAGCAGAATGTAAGTAAGAGTTCAAATTTTTCCTTTAAACTCTAAAACATAGATTAGCAAGTAAAGTTTTCATCTCTTCTGACTATTCGTTTGTGAGTAGATCCAATGATAGGAATTGCTGATATAGGAACATAAGCCAGACTGTTATTTGGAGACCTTACTCACTGATACTTTCCTGCCCTGAAACTCTGTTCCAATTTGTTATTCAAAGAAATAGGAATTCTATGATCAAAACACATTTATTGATTGGGCAAGTCACTGAACATATATCTGATTTAAAAGGTTTTATTACTTAATTCCAAACTACATTAGTAAAATTTAACTTCCTTTGGGGGGAAAAAGCCAGAATTTCAAATACTTGTTACTGTAGTTCATATGATCTCATGCTGCTGAAGTCTAGGGGGAAAAAAAGCTTCACTTAATAGTATAGTTTGTTTCTTTCTGTACTATTAGACTCATGGTTTTTCTTTTCCTATAGAATAAGTTGCCAGGATGTTAAATACTTGTTTGCACTCAATTGTCATACCTTCACAGAAGAGCTTATTTTAGATGTTTTAATTCTGTTAAAGAATGGGGAGGGGGGGTGTAAATTAGCCATTAAGTAGAGCTTTGGCCTCATCTGTATATTTTGATATAACTATGTTTCCTATCTTTATTTGCTAGATAACCTCTAATTGTGACATGGATATCTTTTTAATCAGTGTCTTGAAATTTTTTACACGATCAGAGAATTTTGTTTTGGAATTGTTAAATTTTTTCTCTTTGCTTTACAGTCTAAAGTTGTCATTTTTATAAGGGAATTTTATTTTCATGGCTTAATCAATGTTTGCCCTTTTTTCCGTTAATATTTGGAAAGTATATTTTGCAAGAATTCATTAATTATGTCAGTCTTTTTCCTAGATATTCTACAGAACAGTAACTCTTCAAATGGTACCTGGAGAAAAGAGAATCTATTTCCGCTGCATGTTAGATAATATTAGTAAGATTCCTTTAATTTAAGCTCTTCTTGCATCTGAAGGGAACTGTGGATCAATCAAGTCCTTCCTTCAGACACCTTTCATTTTTAATTTAGCAGATTTCAATAATGATAAATGCTTTTATTTTTAAATTCTTTTTTGTATTTCAGTGGAATCTGTGTGTTTATTGCCTTGTTATCCAGGGGTTCCTCAGTTGTTAATTTTGCAATCTTTAGGGAAATAATGATGCTTCTTCTGCCTTTTTGTCTTTTGTAATAGTCATTTTCATACATACAACATATTCTAAGACTTTTACCATGTTCTTTTTAAATAGTTTGCTTTTTAAATTTTAGTCTATTTTAAATGGGAACTTAGAACTAGTGTTAATGCCGTTAAAACAAAAATTCTTTGCATCATCTTATATTATCACTTTCAGGGATATGCCACATAGAATTTTTAGTTTTTCCTTTGGTTTTTCTATAGCAATAATATTAATGGCTAGCATTTTTGACTTGTTAGCCACCTTGCTAACAAGTTGGGGGCTACCTTGTATATCCCTCCATGTATAACTTGGAATTGTACGGTCTTGTGGCTCACATGTGCCAGACATGGTGCTGCAGAGTGCTTTGCACTGAAGCCACATGACAGTCTGTGAAGTAGGTACTTCCTTACACTACCTTACAAACCACTACCTTACAAATGAAGGATAATGACCCAGGTAGAATAGATGTTAACTTTAGAATTGCTGGAGGTTGGAACATAAGGAGTCTTACCAGGGTTTTTCATTATGCAATGCTTGGTTAGTAAATTTACCACCCCCTTTGCATTGTAGTCAAAATGTACTTTTAAGGATTCCCCCCACCCCCCACATTAATTTAAAACATTCAGATGTTGTAAAGTTCCAGGTATTAATTCTTGAATGTTTCATTCTAGGTTAATGGAAAAGGTTCATTATGGTGTGTTGATCCAGAATATAAACCCAATCTTATGCAAGCACTCAAGAAGCAACCTTTTCCCTCAGCTTTAACATTTTACACCCCACCTGCATCTCCACAAAGGTATAGAATCTTCTATATGTGTCAGTAGTGATTTATAAGATTTCATTGTGATGGAGAAACTTTTTAAGTCATAAGATTATTTTAGATTTTTGTTGCACAGGGAAGTATTAATGGTTAAGACATTAGTTTGTGTTCTTTTTTATTTAGTCTTTAACTTTTGATACTAAAAAATAAGAATTGGATAGTGAGAACATAAATTCTGGGAAAATGTAGTTAAGATGAATAAACTAATTAGTAAAATGGTGCTTTGGCTTTTTAAAATATACTTTGTTTCAAATGGAAAGTATAGTTATAGTCCCTTGGTTTTTGTTTTCAAACTCTGATTCCTGTTGTTGATCCCTATAACTTTCTCATTTCCAGTCCAATATATAAATATCGTGACTTCTTTCATCTGATTTATTTCCTTATTCTAAGAAAGAAATCGCCAGAATCTTTTTAAAAATTCCTATGTAGATTCAAACTTAAAATGCTGAATTTTGTCAAGGCAACTTATAAGGGTATTCTATGATGATCAATTTTCTTTTTTTTTTTTTTTTTGAGATTTTTTTTTTAAGTTTCTAAAATAAATTAATAAATGGAAATATTCAAGAATACCTAGAAATCTAGAGGTTGTCATGACCTCCCAAACTGTAATAATTATCAGCATTTTATGTAGTGGTTAATATTTTCAAAGCAGTACTAAATAACTTTTAGAAGAGTGGTTGTAACTAAAATACAGAGGAAAATTAATAGGTAATGCTAGTGAAAAATAGTAATTTAGAAAATTGTTAAGTTGTACTGACGGTCACTTATGCATTATTTGATTATGCTAATTTTCTGTTAAAGATTAAAAGAGAATTCAGACTTTTAATATACCAGCAAAAATATACAACTGTGTCTTTGATATGTTAGGTTTTCATGTTTAATTTGTTAGCTTTATCATATATTTGGATTTTATTTATTTATTTTTAAAATATAGATTTCAAATAAAAATGATTTTGTGACTTAACATAAAATGACAGCAGATTTAATCTTTGACTTTAAAACATTGCCTTAATATTTTAAAAAATTTTCTTTTTCACTATTTTGCAAAAAGACAGTTCCATCTGATGTCTCAATGTAGTTCTTTCATGTTGGTTAAGTCTGAGGAAGAGAAGGATACAGTCTGTAAAACTGAATGGGAAATAGATCTTTAATTTAGTTAGCAAAATAGGATTTTTTAAATGTTATTACAAATTCCAAAGTACAGAAATAGTTTGTCCCCAAATGTTTTAATATTTGGAGAAGAAACTGCTGATCTCTTTTTGTGAATATATGAAGTTTAATTTGATGTTGATGTTTATTGATAATATCAAGAACTTAAGTGTTTTCCATCATTACCATATAGTACTCCTTATACTGTTTAGATAAATGCCTTTATATCTGTACTTATGCCTATATTAATAGCATATTAAACTTTAGCATTCTGTGCAAAATCAAATAATAGTTATTATGTGTTAGCTAATGTGCCATGCATTTTAAGTGCATTATTTTTCCATTATAGCAATTCTTTGTGAAATTATTCCTATTTTAGATAAGAAACTAAAAGATTAATTAATTTTGCTTTAGAATATCCAGATAATAATTATTTAATCTTGGATCTTATGCTCTTTTCTATTTTGCCAGATTCTTGCTAATCTTAGTAATGTTAGCAAAGAAAACAAGGTAAAAATAGTTGTTTTCATTGTACAGATTAGTTGGTCTTATGACTGTAAAAAGGCAAACATACTTGTCTTATCTCTTTTTTCAGTGGCTCTTTATCTCCTCATTACTTAAGCTCTGTACTCAAGCAGAACCAGGTGCGAACCCTCAAAGGTATGTGTACGATCAATATTTCAAATCTTAAAACTCAGGTCAAATGTCAGAGTTTTGTTTAATTTTTTTCTAATTATAGCAGTATTATATGTTTGTTGTAGATTTGGAAAATAGAAGCATTTATAAAAGAGAAACTAAATTCTACTTTTATTCTACTGTTGACATTTTGATATAATTGTTTTGGTCCTTTTTATTTTTTATGCTTTATGCATGGGTAGATAAATAGATAGGTTTGCATATACACTTATATCCCTTCAAAAATTTCCATTCATATATTTTACCTTGAGAGTAGGAAAATCTTTCTTACTGAGATCATCAGTAGTGTTTTCAAGTCTCTTAGAATAGACGAGGTTAGCAAACTATAGGCCATGGGCCATGTCTGCCACTTGTTTTTGTATAAGTTACATTTGTTTTTGTTTTTTGTATTTGTAAATAGTTGAAAAGAGAAAAATAATATTTGGGGACATGTGAAGATTTGCCACAATAGCAGGATTAAACTGCTGTAACAGAGACCTCTGTATTGTGTCTTTTACCTACAAAACTAAAATAGTTATCTTTTATAGATGTTTGTGAACTCCTGGATTAGAGAGTGGTTCAGAATAATTTATAGATTTTATTTAAGTGTAAAGAACTTTGAGAAGATACTAAATTTATGTTTAGGATTGTGTATAGTTTTTAAAAGTATATCAAACTTGCTGAATTAGTACTTTTTTTGCCTCCTACTCATGTTAATATTATATAGTTTAATTATCATAACCACTAATATTAGACTAGTGGTCAGTTAACATAAGATTGTCAAGCATTGTTGCTTTAGAATCTAGAGAAATTTCTGTGATCTTTAAAAATAGAAATTCTCAGACTAAAATCCAAAAAGAGACATTTTGGCTCTTTGAAACTACACTAAACTGAGCCTAGAAAGCAGGGTGATGATGGTCTGTTAAAATAAGGGAGGGGAAAAGTGTGAAAAAGCTTAAAAGAATTCTGTTAAAAAAAAAAAAAATTTTAGCCAGATTGAGAATCTGCTTCAAATAATATTCTGACTTAATGTGTCAGATATCTGTTTTCCTGTTACCTGCATGTGTAAATGTACTGTCTTTTTACATTTAGTTATTGCTAAAATTCCCTATTTCTTTTTATTGCCTCAAGAGAGTCTGATCCTGTTCTTTCAAGCTCAGTTAATTCAGATACATATTTTGAGAACATTTTTCATTGTGACTTTGAATCTGTATTTAGTATCTCATCTTGCTCTTGTTCCCATGCCATTCAAATTCTGCTTATTTCTTTGGGGAATGGAGACTTCTACAAGTTCCTTCTGTTAGTTTTACACAGTTTTCCCCCAACTTGAGTGTAGGTATTTCTCTTTTCTCTAACAGCATATATGTATAGCATTATCTCTACAATGATGCTCTCAGGCTTACTTGCCTGCATCACTGCAATCATGAGTCTAAGGTCTATTCCCCTTGTAATAATTAGCTTGGCAGAGGTAGTTGGTTGGTATTCTGGGTTAAAATAAATGCAGGTCTATCCTATAACATAATACAGAATTCTCAAGAGTTTTAAGAAAAATGCATATGCTTAAGAAAGTTTATGTTTTGAGTCAGATTGTTTTAGGTGTATCCATAGCTGATTGCTGGCAAATACAGGTTGATGAGTTTGATGAAATAATGAGTATGACTGAGTGTAGAAGCACCCCAGTTAGTTAGCCTTAGTAAGGTGCTATAAATGTGATTGTTTAACATGGGCTGGGCAGTGAAGAAGTTTTAAACAGGCATTTATCAAATCAAGGAGAGCTTATCTAGAATAATAGTTTGAATTTCTCCCTATAACATTAGTTAGCATTTAATTCCTTTTACAAATAAGGAAACTGAAGTTTGGAGAGATTAACTTTCTCAAGGTCACAGGACTAGTAAATGGTCCTGTTTCAAAGCTTTCTTCTACCACATAATAAGTAGTAGAGTAGTTGCTGAAGATCTTCAAAGAATGAACAGTTTCTGTGTTTTAACAGATCACTTGGGTGTCATTGTTGGGCTGTGGTACTAGAATTTAATTTTAAATTGACTTATTATCGAATTATATTTGTTGATTGTTTTATTAGAGCTACTTTGGCAAATAAAAGTAACAGAAGTTAGACTTAGGAACTTCAGATACCACTATCAGCCAAAACAGGTGTAGTGGTTTGCTTAAAGTATAGTTTTGTTGCTCACCTTATTGTGACTAATTTTATATGCCAGTATCTGCTACAATATTATGGAAGAGGGCACAGTAATCTAATTTTGATTAACATTACAAATTAACATTGTTTGTATTAATAAGGGAAGAGGCACAGAAATCTCATTCTGATAACAAAAAAATTTTTGTCAATATTTTGGTTTGCTGTGTATCTGGAGTAAATTTATCCACTTAAAATAATTATTGAACATACTGTTCTGCATGCTGGGTGCCAATGATATGTCAGTGAACAAAGCAAACAAAAATGGAACTCAAGGTAACTAGTAAGTTTTAGTATTTATACTTGAACTAGTTACACTACAAGCAGATGTAAAATTTAGACAGTTGATAATGTTATATGCTAATTGTAAATTTAAGTTAATACAAATTAGCATTATTTATATTAATTGAAGTGAACTAAGCTGGTGGTTCAAGCAGTTTGAGGTTTGTTAATCTGTTGAAATTGTTTTCAAAAGAAATTGTTGTATAAAGAATCACAATAAAAAAATCACAGCTTTTCCATTTGTTATGTGGCTTAACATCATGTAAATGTTAATTTTGATAGCGGCAACAAATCCTCTTATAGTCAGTAAATTTCTAAGTTATACAGGTTTCACCCTCTATCTGAATGTAGAATTTTCCTCTTTGGTTTATTTGATAGGTTATTTCTTAGGTATGGGGGAACACTGTTGTCATTAGCATATATGATATTGTTACATTACTATGCAGCGATTACATGGTATTTGAGCATTCCCAGACCCCCAAAATAACCTACCAAGTCATATCAGATAGGAATGTTTTGCATATCAGATGGTGGAGGAAACCTATAACCATTTGCAGTCTGCCTCTGTCTCATGTTTCTTAAGCATATGCACTTAGAAAACAGGAAGTTCTGTTTTATGATCTTCACATTCACATAACTAAAAGTGATATCCTTTAAGTTTTTTTTCAATTATTGTTAGTAATTATCTGGCATCAGGCTAAGGGAATATAAAAACCAGGAAGAACAAATTAACAATGATGACAGAAATTTGTTTAAACCATTTTCTTTTTTTAATTTTTTAAAAATTTATATATGTTTCACAACATTGTAATCTCACGGATTCCCCCCCCCTCCCCTCCTTTCCCCCCCTTTCCCTCCTGCTCATAGTTGTGCGCTTCATTTTGGTGCTTAGCTTGTTTTGACTTTCCTCAAGGCTTTTATTTTTTTCACGACATCCCATATATTAGGGAAACCATTTGGTTTCTGCCTTTTTCTTTATGGCTTGTTTCTGCTAATATGATTTCTAAATACATCCATGTTGTTATGAAATCATCGAATTTGTCATTTTTAATTGATGAGTAATATTCCATCGTGTATATATACCACATTTTTTTCATCCAGTCATCCGTTTGGGGGCATTTAGGTTGTTTCCATGACCTTGCAATTATAAATTGTGCTGCAGTAAACATCCGGGCACAGGTGTCCTTTTGTACCCACATTGAGGTCTCCTTTGGGTAGATTCCCAGAAGAGCAATTGCTGGGTCAAATGGTAGTTTCATTTTCATTAGCTTGAGGGTCCTCCACACCCCTTTCCATAGTGGTTGAACTAGTTTACATTCCCACCAGCAGTGTAGTAGTGTTCCTTTCTCTCCACATCCTCGCCAGCAATTCTTGTTGCCTGTTCTTTGGATGTAGGTCATTCTTACTGGTGTAAGGTGGTATCTCATTGTGGTTTTGATTTGCATTTCCCTTATTACTAGCGATGTTGAGCAATTTTTCATGTGCCTGTTGGCCATATGTATTTCCTCTTTGGAGAAGTGTCTTTTTCGTTCTCCCATTTTTTGATTGGGCTTTTTGTTTTGCTTTTGTTTAGTTGTGTGGGTTCCTTGTGGATCTTCGTTATTAAACACTTATCACTCATGTGGAGGGCAAAGATTTTTTTCCCATTCGGTTGGGCATCTTTTAGTTTTTTCTATTGTCTCTTTTGCTGTACAGAAGCTTTTTAGTTTGATGTAGTCCCATCTGTTTATGTTTTCCATTTTTTTTGCCATCTGTAGATGTTTCCAGAAATGGATTTCTGAACTGTAGTTCATGGATAGTTTTGCCAAAGTTTTCCTCTATGTATGCTATGGTTTCAGGTCTGATCTCTAAGTCTCTTAATCCATTTTGAGTTGATTTTTGTACATGGATTAAAGGAGTTTTCTTGGTCCATTGTTTTGCATGTCTTAGTCCAATTTTCCCAGCACCATTTATTGTTAAACCATTTTCTTAAGTCAGTAGCGTGCTTTGAACTCCAGTCAAAACTATGACCAAAAAAAAGGGAAATGGTATGTCTTTTGAACTAAGTTTTTTTGTTTTAGTCACTATTTGGATGATTCTAATAACAAATGTCTTTCAGCTGCAAGAGAATATTTTGTTTAAATAGTGATAGAGAAATATGTACAAAATGCTATAAGTTGTGTTTTATAAATAGATATATAATACAGTTAGTGGTACTTTTTTTAAAGTCACCTTAAATAGTATTTATCATTGAAAATAAAAAACATTATGAAGTGTTTTTAATTGTGAAAAACATATGTTTCATTTGTTTCATTCTAACTTTAATACCAAACAAGTTAGATATTATGAATAAAAATTGTTAAGTCTATTTTAAAATTCCAAGAATTTCAAGAGTCTATTTTGGACAAATCATTAATAATCAAATATTCTTGATAGCCAAATATTTTGGGTCATTTCTAACACATTTTCAACCTTTCTAAGAGTAATTGGTGAGGAATCATGGGAGTTATATTTACAATAATTATAAACTAAATGAGATAGATAAAATTATTTTGCAGATTTTTATTTCATGTAAGTTAACTTCATAGCGGGTAATTTCAAATTAATTTGACTAATGAAAACTCTACAAGAAATAAAAGTTTGAGGAACACTTATCATTCTGCTGTTAACAGAAAGAGCACTTAATTTTGTTATCACTTTAAATATTAAGAAACTAAGAAATAAGAATGCAGTTTTATGTTAGGGTAAGCTTATCAGTTTTTTGTTTTCTTTTTTTTTCTCAGTTTCTGGATATTGTATTTCAGAAATATAACTCCTTCATTTATAATGGAAGATTATTACAAGAAGTAAAATTAAGAATAATACTTCTTTAATAAGAGAGTTTTATATGTGCTTCATTTATAAGATAAATTTTCTGAAGTCATTCTTTTATTAAAATAAATTTTAGTTTTAGATTCTCTTCTATACCACCACTTTTTCAATAATTATTCTTTCTTTAAATAAAATTGGAAACAGGTAGGCCTTTTTTTACTAAAAAAAAAAAAAATAATAATTGTCTCATGGAGAAGAATCTCTCTGTTAGGACTTATGCATAATGCCATGCTCGTTGTGCCCTGTACCAGGACATTTGGCTGAGGCAATGAGTGGGATCTTGAAATACAACCCACACTTCAGTCTTCAAGCTGTGTGCCTGATACAGGGAAACGTTCACCTGGAGACAGAGTTGCCTTTTTTCCAGTTCACACAGAGATGCAATATGGGCTAGAGATAGCAATTTTTTTTCAAAGACATTTTATTTAGTATACTAAACCTTACAAACTTGTCAATTTTCATTTTAACAGATAGGAATTGGAGAGATTTTTGTTTTGCTAACCTCTTGGCTGTGAACTGTGGGAATCATTAATTAATATTCTTTCCATGTGAAGTCTTCCCTAGCCTCTTTATTTAAAATTGAATCACCTTTATCTCCCTTTTAATTTTTCTCCCTAATGTCTGTTGTTCACTCTAATATACTTTTAATTATTTCATTGCATTTTGAAAGGTTAGATATTTTCCTCTTCTGTTTTCTGCTATATCTCTATAGTCTAGAGTGATGGCAAGCTCATAACAAGATCCTTAATTATTGAAATGAATAACAGAATAGAGAATAATCAGTATAGTCTGTAAATTTCTACTCATGGATGTTTAGTAGGTATTAAGGGATGATGATAGTGAGTACTAATTGAAGATAATCTGGGTTCTAAATGTAGACAGCCAGGGTTCAAATACCACTTCCATCATTCTTGCAAACCTGGATGTTTTTATTAAGGTGTAAATACAGTACCCACATCATAAAGTAATGAGAAGTATGAGTTAATAATGCTTAATCCATGCCAAACACATTGAAAATACTCAGTGTTAGTCATTTGGTGATAATCATCTTAACATAAGGAAAGGAGAGCAAGAAGTAGTAGACTCACTCTTTTACTTATCTCAAGGACCTACTGTTGTTCCAAACGAACATTGTGGAATATAGGGGGTAGGACATTGTTCTTATCCTAAAGAAGCAGACAATCTAATTGGGAAGATATCCATGTAGGAGATCCTGTTTTATAAGGTCACATTTTATC
Source organism: Uropsilus gracilis (assembly GCA_004024945.1). Taxonomy (NCBI): domain Eukaryota; kingdom Metazoa; phylum Chordata; class Mammalia; order Eulipotyphla; family Talpidae; genus Uropsilus; species Uropsilus gracilis. The sequence continues at coordinate 17,222 of PVHY01016889.1, forward strand.
TAAAGAAATGAGCATGTGCTTCCTCATTACAACTGTCTTCTGATTTACTCTTAGGCCTGTGTGTTAAAATCAGTAACATGGCTGGGCATAGTAACACATGCCTGTAAGTGGCAGCCTAGGAAGCCGCTGCGGGGGCCAGGGATAGCGGTTCCAGTCCTGCCAGGGGCACGTAGCGAGACCTAGTTCCAAAAAAATATCTAACTGGGCATGGTGGTGCGTGCCTGTAATCCCAGCTACCTGGGAAGCTAAGGCTGGATATTGCTTGGGTCTGTGGTACCCTGGAAAACGTGAGCCTGTGGTTCCATAGGCAAAATAGTGAAACCTATTCTTTAAAAAAAAAAAAAAAAATCGGTAACATTATTTCTTGTTTACAGAGTTTATGGTCAAGTTGGGGAGAAAACAAGTAAATATTTTCGTGACTTTGTTACGTAAAATGACTATAATTAGATACTGCAAGTAAAATGGAAAACTTTGAGACAATTTTTCCAGCTTTGAGTAGAAATGGGAGGTTTCATAGATGAGTATAACTAAACTTATCCTTTATAAAAATCTAAACTTCATAAATATTTTCTATTTCACATTTTATACTATTCTCACTTTTATTACTGTCATTCAGAGCTAAAGTCAAGATAAATAGGAACTTTTAGTATAAAAGTACATGTAAGAGCATGATGACCTTATCTGAAGTATATCTGATATTGATAATATCTAATGATTTTACCAGTCTTTTAAGGTCTGTTTTTCTTATGAACTATGTATAATTTTTTGTGACTTCCTGAGTTTTAGATAAATCTATTGTACTTATAGGCTCATATGTAGTTATGAATAAAAATATTAATACTACTTTTCTCCTGGCATTATTTAGCTTTTATAGATTCGTGATCTAGACTGACCAATTACATATATATATTTATCTCCTAACATAATTAATGTTGTACTTCATAACTGCAGGCATACTTAAGTAAGAATATATTTAAAATCTAGTCTGTAAAGAAGTGAATTTTTATTATCACTGTACATTTCATTTTTACTTTATACAATACTATTCACAAAACAGACCATAATTTTAACAAAAGCTGATTGCAAAATAATCTCATTTTATTTATATAGATATATAATATATATTACATATTTTTTTAGTAGAACATATACCAAAGTCTTCATATTGGTTACCTTTTGGTACATTCAAATACTTACAATAGCCTCTCTTGTGTAAAGAACATTAATATTATCACTCCTTTCCTTTTCCAGAATCTGATATTGATGCTGCCACTGCAATGATGCTTTTAAATACTTCTATAGAACAAGGAATTTTAGAATGTAAGCAATCCAGTCATGCTTCGTTTTTAAACATTTTTATGTGTGCCTTTTAAAATGTAATTTAGAATACAAAATTATTAAAAGCAAAATTATTTTTCTGTTTCATTATGTTTCCGTTAATTTATGTAATTGGGAGATAGAAGTTTGTTCTTTTTACGTTGACTGAGAAGTGAAGGGAAAAAAAGCATATTTTTAAATTAAGCTCGAAGATTTGAAAGTAAAACTGAAAACTACAAATAGGAAAATGTATTTATAACTTGGAATAGGAAATCCTTTACCATCCAAAATGCAAAATCCATGAAAAAAAAAGATGGTTAATTAAACATCAAAATTTTATAGTTCTGACAACAGATGTCATCACGAAAAGTAACAATGGAGAAACTTTTTTTTTACTACATATAATACATAAAGGATAAATATTGAGTATATGTATGTAGAAGACCTAAGTAAGACTAAAAAACAGTTCAATAGTTCAGAGAAGCTAACAATATATATACATAGGTAGATTTTAAAAGAGGAAATACATGTGAATAGCACACATATGTATGAACAGCACACATGAAGAAATCAGAAAAATACAAAACATTGAATGCTATTGGTCTACAAAATTAATTTTTAGGAAAAATTTAAATTATTAATAGGTATTAAATATGGGAATTGAGTTGTCATACATGATAGTACATAAATTCGTACAAACATTTTGGAGGACAATAGAGAAACACCAATTATAATTTTCTTGGTATGTCTCCTAGAAAAATATTTCCCTATGTGTGAAGAAATAGATCTAGAAGGATTTTCTTTATATTTTTTATTTGTATTAGTGAAAAATTGGAAACAACATAAATAACAATTGTACATCATATTGAGGCAGTATGTGCAGACAGCTCAAGGTACCATAGTTTCTATGAAAAGGCCAAGATACAGTGTTAAGTGGTTAAAAATGTTTCAGATTAATAGCTATAGGGTGTAGTCTACATAAAAAAAGAACCTGTAAAGCATTACTAATCGTTTATTACTCAGAAGTGACACAGTAGTTTTAAATAATGTTTTTGTTTGTTTTTTGGCAAATGCATTTGACCTATTACTGGAAATTTTATTTTCCACAGGTGAAAAGCCACTTCCTCTTAAAACAGCAATGCAAAAAAAGAGAAGTTATGGCAGTGCATTTAATCATCCCAGTACTGTGCGATTACAAGAGAGTGATTCATTAGTCACCAGCATTGATCCAAAAGAAGACCATAATTACAGTGCAAGTAGCATGGCAGCACAGCGTTGTGCATCCAGATCTAGTGTATCTTCCTTGTCTTCTGTGGATGAAGTATATGAATATATCCCAAAGAGTAGCCATGTGGGAAGTGATGGCAGCGAAGGATTTCATAGTGAAGAGGATACAGACGTTGATTATGAAGATGATCCTCTTGGAGATAGTGGCTATGCATCACAGGCTTGTGCAAATGCCTCTGAAAAAGGGGAGCCAGGCAAAAAGATGCAAAAACGCTCTTGTCAAGAAATTGATGAGGAGCTCAAAGAGGCAGCTGGATCTCTGCTCCACCTTGCTGGAATTCGTACATGTCTGGGTTCCTTAATAAGTACTGCAAAGACACAAAATCAGAAGCAGCGGAAAAAATAGAAGTACTTATTAGTGTGAAATTAATTTTAAGTGTGGCAATACTCTTATACTTAATTCTTTACAAGGGATATCAAAGCCATAATGGACTTATTTTGTTTCAGGGTGGGGAAGGGATGCTAATAACTGTTTCTTTCAAAATAGTTTTGTTTCTTTTGTTTTATAATTTCTGTTTAGGATCATGCCCAACCATAAATATGATGTGAAGTCATAAAAGTATCTGCAGGATTTGGAAATTTTTACATAAGAAAATCTCCAGCTTTTGTCTTAAACTTGTGGGAAAACTTTTTTTTTACTGTTATAGCAAAATAAAAGAATCGACAACTTTTTCATTTTCTTTTCCAATCTATAATTAGTTGTTGATTCAGCTAAAAAAATTTTTTCTCACATATGCCTCTGCTGCCACATAATCTAATAGAGTGAGATTTTAATTTTTTGTTTGTCTTAAATTTTGTTTTAATTATTGTTGAAGTACCACCATAGTTAAATATACATTGGAAAAGGTCAAAGATGTCTAGAAAGTTCCATTTGGTTACATAGGCAGGGAATACAGCAGAATTCTAAGATTTAGAAAATGCAGTTTTGCGGTGTAATTTCAGCTAAGAATGCTCTAATATTAATGTTATCTTTTTTTTTTCTTCCTTTTATTTCTTCCCAGATACTGCATAGCACTTGTTGGAACTTTTTGTTCTTTCCCAAACTGCTTTGCAACCATTATTTAAATTTTTGATGCTAGCTGTTTTTTGTGTTTTGTTTTTTGTTTTTTGTTTTTTTTTTAAATATAAACTGTCCAGTGGAAGAATACAGCCATAGTATGTTATATAGTTAACACCCATTTGGACACACTTTTGCAGTAAGATTCTTTCATGTGCTTGTTAAAATGTTAAATGCATTTTAAGAATCTTGTACTAGAAATTGAGTACAATAGGAATCTAACAAAACATTTTGAATACTTATGTCATTATAAATAGAGGTAGGTCATCTAGGAAAATATATCTTTCCAATTTTTGTATGAATTAAATTTGTATGAAAATAAATTTAAAGGGATTTTAAAAACTATATTGATAAAATACCTTCTTGGATTTCAAAAGTCATAAAAAATTAGATGTTATAACAATATATCCTTTTGAGGAGACAGTATAACTAATACGTATTATGTGCCATTATTCCAAGCTAAAAGAGTTTATTACTGCCCCAAATATGTACTGACTATGACATTTTGTAAGTATTCAAACAAATCTGCTTGAGACATTTTTTACATCATGTGTATAGTGCATATCATAAAAAACAAGGTATGCTATTTAAACTAAATTTATTCATTATATAATACTTTTAACAATGTTGGAAGCAGCTACAAAAATTCAGACTTATGCTATGTCCTTGTTCATAGACAATGACCTTGTTTCAATTTTTTAATTTTATATTTACGTACATATATGTATATACATACAATCACAGGATCATGATTTTGGTTGTTACCTTTCAGTGTTTCTATGATTAATGCATTTTTTTGTTTGTTTTGTTTGTTTGTTTGTTTTTTAAGAAACATATTTTTATTTTAATTTCCAAATTTTATTTGGGCAAAACTGTCAAATGAGAAGCATAAAAAATGTCTTTTAGCTGACAAAACTTTAAGCCAGGGACAATAACATTAATATAATTTGTCTTGTTTCCCTGTTAATTGAAACTGAATTGCCACATTAATCAAAATTGGTGCTGTTGAAATAGTAATTTTCTAATTTGTTGATAATGAAAAACTATTCTTAGGTATGTAGAATGAAGTATTTGTATTTTCTTATTTTTAGTATATGTCGTATCTTACACATAGATGGCTACCCCCATGGTAGCACCTTTTACTGTAGGAAGTCAATATTTAACACCAAAAAAATTGCTTTTACCACAGTATAAACAGAAGATTATAAAAAATCACTATAATATTTTAAGGTATTTACCATGGTCCTCTGCATAGGCCTTATTAACAGTGTTTCAGTGATCTGGATCACTAGCAAGAACAGTAAATACTTTTGTATTAAGAGCTAATGGGAAAAAGTCAAGCAATATTTGTATGCTCAATCCTTACACAAAATTCATTGCATCATTTTTATTTACTAGTATACTAAGGTAGTTATTTTCAAGGGGAAGAACCTTTTTAATTGTGACCCCCCCCCAAGTACTACTTTCACAAATATTATAACCCTATTCTTCAAGTGTGTTGAGATTAAAAACATTGGTAGAACCACCCAATTAAAGTCATTCTAAGTCCTATGAATGGGAAGTAGCATTTTCAAGCATACATTGGTAACAAATTTCACTGTAAGAAAAACAACTTGGTCATCCAAGAGGTATTTTCCAATATATCTTAAAACTGTGATTTAAGCTTATATATAATTTGCCTTACATTAAAATATAAATTGTGCTATGGCTCATTCTGGTTTTAGTAGATCCTTAGTAAAAGTTTTTGACTCAGCATCTTTTATATCCCCAGTTAGCATCAGTGTTTCTTGAATATATATTTTTGAAATTTATTTGTGCAATACATTATTAAATTAGTTCATATTTTACTTTTCAAATTTAGAGAAAGAAAACATTACTTGTATTAATGGAAAAGATAATTATTGGTGGATCGCCTCCTTTTTTTTCACCTTTGAACCTTTTCCTGTCTTTATTAGCCGGCATGGCTTAATTTTGATTCCTTTGTATATAGTAAAGTTTAAAGTCTTTTTTTTCTTTCACTTTTCTGAGGCATTATGTAAAGAGTTCATATTAGATGGTGAGCTAAATTTATGTTAGTGTCAATTCAAGGCAAGAAGAAGTATTAGGAAAGAACGTGTCTTGATAGACCAGGAGGCCTTTCCCTGCAATTTAAGCAACAGATGTGAAAACTTCACAAAGCTGTAAAGACCATTGTCTTAAATATTACAGTAGCTTAACCTTTTGTGAACAACACAGCATTTAATTAAGAAATTTTCAGGCTTTCTGGTTTACATATATTTTAGTTTTTAGTTCAAAATGTGTAAACTTTGAAAATTTATTTCAATGTTAATGATGAAGTAAAAAATATTTATTGAAAGACAAACTAGGGTATTTTAATGTTAAACCTGCCATTTTTTTTTTCTTTAAGCACATTCTTTGCCTCTAACTGCCAGTGCCATTGTCAAAACTTGTTTTTAAAACTGTACATTTCTTATTAAACTGAGTGCTTAATTTTAAAGTATTATGTTGCCAACATGGTGTATAAAAATGTATAATTGCCAACTGTATCTATTATTTATTTTTAAATGAAGTATAAGATTGTTTTCTGATTCAAGATATTTGAGTTATCCTCTTTTCTAAGGTAGCATAAAAATTGCCCTGAGTTTGAATATAACTGCCAGTAGATAATGTCACAAGTGAACCACTTCTCAGTTGCCAGTCTTTGCTCATATTAAAAAGTTAATAAATACTTAGTTTTTGTATCTAATCTGATTATTACAATGTTTATAAAGTTTATTTTTACCAAAGAAATGCAGTTCATTATGATAAAGTATTGCAGAATAAACCTTGTTTTATAACATCTTTGTTGTTCTTCTCTTCTCTCAGTGGGTAGACACAGGTAGACGTCTCATCCTTTATCCAAATTTACATGCACAGACTTTCTATTGTAGAATTACAAAGTTGGAATTATGCAGGTGAAAATATTTCAATTTGAGAATTTAAAAGACTTTGTTTTTCTGAGTTTTACATATCTTTACTAATTGAAAGTGAAAATATTCTTTATAGAGTTGAGATTTTCCTGTTTATAATGTATATGGGATATTTTGAAATACAACTAAGAATTGAGTAGAATATGAAATTATTGGCCATACTAAAAACAGTAATGTTATTTCAAAAATACCAGTAATAACATCTGTTTAAAATTAGTAATCGTCTATAATCAGTGTCTCCATTTTAAGTAAGTCTTCTCCTTACCTTCCTTTGAAGTTCTCTGCTTGTAATTTAAATGGTATTTTCTATATAGAGATGTTTGAGATGAGTCATATGAGATTGCCATATTGATTTTAAACTGCTACCACTATCTCTATGCCCTCTTTTCAAGCATCCCTTTGAAATAGTCATTTCAAAATTATAGCCATTTGGGAGTCATGTATTTGTCCCTTAAAGAATGTTCTTCTTATTGCATTCAGAGTAGTTATGAAGGGAAAAGAAGTACTATACAGTGTTTTTAGAAAACCAGTTAAAAAAAAAGTAATGCAGATTAAAAACATTGATCTTTTCCTCAGGAATTTTAGGACCAACTTAAAAGTTTATTTTTTTAAATGAAGAAAAACACCTGGGACTACATCAAATTAAAATCCGGTTAATAAATGAGAACTAAAAAGGCACTTCTCCTAAGAGGAAATAAAAATGGCCAATAGGCATATAAAAAATGCTTGCTATCACTAATAATAGGTATATAAAAAATGCTTTATCACTAATAATCAGGAAAATGCAAATCAAAACCACTTATTTCCACCAGTTAAGTATGGCCCATATCAAATAACAGGCAACAACAAGTGCTGGTGTGGATGTGGAGAGAAAGGAACATTTTTACATTGCTGGTGGGAATGTAAACGTCCAACTGCTGGAAAGTGGTATGGAGGACCTTCAAACTACTGAAAATGGAACTACCGGTTCGATCCAGCAATCCCACTTTTGGGAGTCTACCCACAGGACACCAAAACACTAATTTAAAAAGACACCTGTACTTGGATGTTTGTCACAGGACATGAAAACAACCCAAATGCTCCAAAACTGATGAGTGGTTGAGAAAGATGTGGTATGTTTACACAATGGGATACTATTTTGCAATAAAAAGTGATAAATACGAAGCATTTGTGATCACATAGATGGAGCTAGAGGGAATCATTTGTAGAAAGACATCAGAAAGAAAAAGAAACCATATGGTCTCACCTATAGATGGGATATAGGAACAAACAAAAGGCCAAGAAAAGTCAAAGTAAGCTAACAGAATTGGGGCAAACAGAGGGGATAGGTGGAGGGGAAGGCAAGGGAGGATCAAGATGGGGGTTTGCAGGTGGTTGGATGTGGGGAGAGCCCCAGGGAATGCAATGATTAATATGTACATATATACATAAATATGTAACCAAAATGATTAACACATTTTTAAAAAATTGGAAATCACAAAAAATGCAACAACTTAGATATAAAAAGATTTTAAAACCTTTAAAGACAGTTTTAAATTTTTAACAGTTAAGGTCTGAAAATTCAAATAGAAAAATGGTTAGAACTCTCAACTGAAAAGTCCTAACACAGAATATGACTCATTCAAGGAAAGTTTGCATTCCAAACGCTTGTTTACAAATATGTTAGAAAAGTAACATTTTCTAATAAATTGAGACAAATACTTGTTTTGCTCATAATACCATATCAAAATTGTATGCAAGTGTTCTTATTTCTATGACAGATGTTCCTCAAAATTGAGATTTTGACTCAAGTACTTAAAAGTCAGTCTTTCTGGGAAATTTTAATATAAGGAAACTAGAAAAAAAAAGAACTAAGGATAACAAAGATGCTGGAACAATTAGATAAACATGGAAAATGATGAATCTGTTCTCACCATATGTGAAATTTTATTTACAGTCAGTAATAGACCTAAACAGTTAGTAAAAGCTAACAGTGCAACAGGGTTTTGGGGATAAAATTGTTTTAACCTCAGAGCAGCAAAGATTTCTAAGACAGAACACAAACTTTCTAAGATAAAGCACAAACAGTGGCAGACTGAACACAAAAGATCTCTTGCTCTTAAAAAGTATTAAGATGAAAAGGCAGACAGCATATTGGAAGAAAAATATATACATATGATAAAAAGATTGTATTTATATGAAAAGTCTCTGCAACTCAAGGAGATAAAATAAACCCAATAAAGAGAGACTTGAGCAAACCATTAAGATACATGCATAGGTAATAAGATTATGGACAGTCCACAGCGTTAATAAATGCTTACAAAAATTACAATGAGATACTACTATACAGCCAGTAGGATGTGTGAAAATAGGGAGCTTGTCAATAACAAATGTTAAGTGTGGACCAATTGGAAATCTTGTTGCTGGCTAAAATATAAAGTTGCATGACCACCGAAAAATTCTTAGAAAAACAAATGTACATTTGTCATATTGTCCATTGTATTAACTTGCTAGTTTCGCTACAATAAAATACCCCCTAGATGGAATGAGTTAATAAACTGTTTACTCACAGTTTTGGAAGCTGCAAGTTCAAGGTGTTGGCAGGTTTAGTTTCTTCTGAGGCCTGCTTATTTGGCTCACAAAAAAACACTACCCTCAGATAGCTTTTCCTTTAGTTTTTGGGATTCGTGGTATCTTACATATGCAGTTTTCCTCTTCTGACAAGGAAACTAACCAGATTGCACAGTCTGAGGTACTTCAGAGGGTTTAAAGATGTGAATTTGGAGGATAGGAGGGCACAGTTCTGCTCAGCACCCAACCACTTCATCTTTAGGTATTTACCTGAGAAAAATGAAAAATTTGTTTATGAATGTTCATAGCTCCAAATTGTAAACTACCAAAATGTCTATCAGTGGGTGATTAAACACATTATGGTGAATTTCTACTGTGGAACATTACTCAGAAAGAAAAACAAACTGATTCTCCTAACAATGTAGATGAAGGCAGTCTAAAAGAATACATACTTTTATTCCATTAATTGGAATCTTACAAAAAATATATCAAATCTAGGGACAGAAAGCAGATCTCTCATTGCTTAGGGTTCATGGTGGAGGTGGGCTAAGAAGGAAGGATAGGTTAAGAGGGTAGACAAACTCCTTGGTATTCTCATTTTTTTTTTTTTGGCAACACAAAAATAGAACATTTGCAGAATGAAGGGGATATTAGAATTTGTTAGTAAGCAATAGTTAAATTGAAATAAATTTGAAATCTGTAACTTTCACTGCTAAAAGTTGAATAAAGAATCTTCAAGTCATATTGATGGCTTCCATAGATTAGATGGTAGAGAAATACTTTAAAAGTTTCTGAGAGAAGGATAGTGTGTATGGGGGGTGGGGGTGGGGCAGCAACTGCTAAAAGTTATGAGGGCAGGCCCCTGAAAAGAATTAGGTAATATGTAATTGGCACCCTTGGTATGAAAACTAGAAGTTAATCAAAGCTTTGTGAGCCTCAGGTTCCTTAAAGAATGCAGATCCCTCTGGGTTAAAACCCATTAGAATCCTGAAGATTAGAAGATTCTGTTCTTGCCCAAGTCCTTAGACACTCCTTAATTGAGAAGAGATCAATACATTATAAACTGCCCTTTTCCTAATAGAAGAAGCAATCATTGCTCTCTCTTTTATGACCTATGAAGGAATGTTGTTTTGGGGTTTGGGGCAGCCTCACCCAGTTCTAAGTATAGCAGTAAACATATCCTTTGTAAGAATCTCATCTTTACTCTTATTATAAGGGTGAGGGCATCCTCTTCTTGTATGTCATGTGACTTTTCGATGCCCTCCATCTTAAATATTCCTGGTCTACTCCATTATTCTTTAGAAATTAACAACTATGTGAATTCTCTATGCTTGTTATGAACTCATTGCTTTTCCTTTGTTTGCCCATCTGAAGCTGTTTTGATTACTTGTTATAATAGCCCAAGAAAAACCCAGCAGAATATAGAGTGATTGACATTGTGCCACAAAAAGTTAAATGTTTTTTAAATTAAATTAATAACTACCTCAATCTGATTTAGTAACTTGTGATGATTTTTTCTATAATACTATAGCTACTTATTGAGTGTTTTCTCCTGGACAGGCATGGTGAGTGCTAATTCAAGCATTTCAATATTGTTATTTCACTTCACCCTCACATCAACTCTCTGAGGTTAATGAGGTAAATGTTATCATTTATGCTTGAAGAAATCCACACTCAAGAAGTTTGAATAACCTGTGGTTACACTGGCCAGTAAGTGATTAAAAAACTAAATCTGATTTATAAATTTGTGCTTTAAATACTGTGGTAAAGCATGAATTTAAGTGTACCGACCCCTGCCTTGACCTTCAACCTAGCAGTGTGCCATGACACACTCCTCAGGATCAAGGCAATGGCTTATTGTGATCTCAGGATGTTGATAGCGTCAATATCTGATGAACACCAGTAGGCCATTTTAAACTGATAACACAGAAGAAAACAATTATTCCAAAATGTCTTGTGTTCCACTGCCCCAAGATTGTCTTCCATCCCTGAGAATGAAGAAACTCACCACATTCCTTTCTGTCCTTTGTAAATTTCCTTTACTTGAAGGACAAAGTGTCTCAAGAGTGTTTAAGAGTACCACTCGGAGACAGTATCTTAAGAGTACTAACTATTCTTCTCCTGTGGTACCTTCTCTTGTGGAAATAATCTCATGATTCAGAGTATGGCTTTCTGAGTGTGAACTTTCTGAGTGTTTAGTAACTACAGGTTTTACTGCTTCTATATTATAGGAACACCCAACCATGAGAAGACTGCATGGTCTTTCATTTATCTTTTCTGCAAGTCTCCTCTGAGTTCTTACTAATTGCCTACCACTTTGCTAGGGTCTGGTTGTTTGGCAATGAAAAAAGTCTTTACCCTCATTGAGCTTACATTCTAGTGGAAAGTATTAGAAAATAAAAGAAACTATCCTTTCTGATCTTCAGAAGTTAGGCAAACAAATGATCAAGCATGTGACAGATTGATGAGAAAAAGGTCAGAAGTTTAATAACATACTGTTGACTGAAATAAAATTTTCAATAACAAAGAGTTTATTAGGTAATCAAGGTAAGAAATTGAATCCAGGAAGCAGTCCAAGAAATTTTATTCTGTAAAGATTGTTTTGACAATCATAAATTAGAATTTAGTTTATATAGATAGGAATAGTGAGTCAATGACATTGAAAAACATAATTATCCTTAATGAGAGGTGGGGGGGGTGCTTCTGATTTTTATCTATAGGCTTAGATCTTTTACTTTCCTAAGTATCTTGTTCTAGAAAATGTTGATACTATCTATGCATAGAGGAGGACAAATGCTGTAGTTTAGTCATGTTCCTCATTTCTAAAGAATGCACTTCTGATTTCTAAAGTGCTGCAAAGGCTAGGTCCATATTATTTAAATCTTTATCTGGCTCCTCGTTTATTAGTGGGGGTTGAAAAGTTGGTTTATCCCCAAGCACAGATTCCTGCATGGCTGCTTCACAGAACAGAAAGTGAGACTGTTTTGATTTAAAGCCTGTGCAGATGGCTTGCTCTCTTGCCTGCTAAAACAGGGAGGGGCAGTTCCCAGAACATTCACAATATGTTCACAATGTGTCCCTCCAGTATACCTGGGAGAGACCCAGCAAAACTGAGTAACGCATCCATATGTCCTCAGATGTCATCTTAAATAGCTTAGCTAAGAGCAGGACAAGGTCAGTTAGGAAGTTTACCAAGGAAGGCACAGTAGAGAAAAAATCATACAGCTTTAATTTCTGCCTTTCTCTATTAAAAAGAAATAAGGTGAGTGGGTCGCCTTAGTACAGTCGGGAAGAGACCCTTAAGGGAAAGACTTTCATATATGTAAATGTCTCTTTAAAAAGCAACCTCCACCCAGAGCCACTCCCCTGAGATAACCTCTTGCCAAAATGACTTACTTTGGGGTGGCAGGTTTCTGTTCCCCTATCAGAGAGATTCACAAAATAAAGACTTGACATCAAATATTAGAAATTATAAGTGATATGAAAACAAGATGAGGAAGGGGAAAGATGGGGTGACTTGCTATTTTAGTTAGGGTGACCTACTTACTTAAGAACCTTGAACTGGGATTGAATGACCACAGGATTAAGATACACAAGTATTCAGGGGAAGAGCCTTCTGGGTAGGAAACATTAAAGGTAAAGGGAGGGCTGCAGCACTTAGAAGTTTTACAGGCTACATACATGACGCATTCTGTGCATGGGAAATACAGATAGAAGCTGAGGATGAAAAGTAAAAGTGTCAGGTTCCAGGCGCTATGTCAGGCAGAGATCTGTGGGCACTGTGGTAAGAATATAGAATCCAAATTCTGAGTGTAATGGAATCCCCTGTATAGTTTTCAAGACTCACCAGTGTAACCAGAGCTAAATACATAGATTTCAGACTCTAAGAGCACAAGAGAGAGAACCAATTTATCTGAACTTTTTTAGATGTACTTTTGCAGACAAGGCTTCTTGACTAAACTTGAGGTAAGTTCCCAGGCTGGCTGGAGTCGGAGACAAAAATACAAAGCTCTTTTGTACTTCTTCATGTAATCAGCCTGTGAACCTCAGCCAAGTTGATGTTTCTTTGCCCCTAAAGAACTTTTTAACTAATAAAATGTAACACTTTTGTTCTCAGCTTGCAGCGGAAACCTATATAGCTGTTACCAGAAAATGACTCTAAAATCCAACAACAGGTCAGAATCTTTTTCACCAGTCCAGCCATCCTCCACTGCAAATGCAAACAAAAGGGCCTCTGGTGCAGCAAAAGAGAAAAAGAAAAAACAATTAATTCAAACTCATAGGGTAGAAAGAAAGGTACAGTTACCAACTGAAGGTGCGAGGTGGAGCTGGGTGCAACAGAGATTGTTGCTGATGAGGTTGAAGGCCACACTAACACACACACACACACACACACACACACACACACACACACACAGTGGGAGGCATGAAAGTGAGCCACCTGCTGGGATGGCAATTTTCCACAGTACCTCCGATAAAAAAAACTATAGGGCCCTTGTGCCTCATGCCCTTTTAACAATTCACAAGTAGAGCAGTTCATCTCCACACACCCCAACCCAGCAGCACCCTAACTTAGGACAAATGGGGTGGAATTTAGACCAAAGTGTTCACCTCTCCTGCTTGAGTCCTGTGCAACTTCAGGAGCAGAGTTCTGCTCCTACCCTGTGCACCAGGAATAAATTCATTCCCTTTCTTAATTAAAAATAAATTTAAAAAACTCTGGTGATATAATCTGGCCTATCCTCTTCAAATTAAAAGCCTAACATTATCAAACCATGAGTTTTGGAGCTTGTTTGTAGCAAATCTTAAATAAAAACTCTTAAGCACATACCTTCTGACAAAGCAGTACTTTCTGTACGCTCCATGATCCATCAGTTACAGTTACCCTTCAAGTGAAAATAACTCCAAAACTAAAAACATAATCCAGGAAGAAAAAAGGAGTGGTTTCTCTAAACTGGTACATATATTACTGTATCCTATTAAACACTTTTATAAGGTAAAAATCTTATGCTTCTCATCAGTACAAGGGTCAGCCTATATGTAGAGTAAATGAGCTGGTCAGGCTTTTTCCTCTATTAGCCTCTAAGACCAGCATAGAGGGCACATGGTATTGTGCCTTCCCTATGATTGTACATGACTGGCCCAGTGGGTGTGTGCATGTGTGAGTATGTTCACTTGAGCCTGTTAAAAAGGAGAGGGTGGTGTCACCTGGGGTGAGGGAGCAAGAGGGAGGAGAGCATTGGATGAGAGAGCGTGATAGAACAGCCAGAGAGAGTCCAGAGAAAGAGTGTGAAGATTCCTGGGAAACTGGGTGGCTCACCTGCCTCCCAGCCCCCTGCCTGTGCCGGCTTCCTTGCTTGCCAGCCTTCCTGCCTGGTGTATCTGTAACTGCTAGAACCAATAAAGAACCTACCTAGACCCTGATGCTTGCACTGCACTTGACGTCTGGAACAGGGTGGTTGCACTACAATTATTACTTAAAAGTTTATTAAATTACATCTGTATTGCTTTTCTGTGTATTAGCTCTAAGCCAGCCCAGATTTTTAGGGCATTAAGGGAATAGGAAAGAATAATTTTATAATTAGCCGGACAGGTTTCATTAAGTAATTCAAGCATTCTCTTGACATCTTGTTTACAGTCTAAATAGGTAAAAGCTAATAAGTAAAAGTAAATATAAAACTGAATCCTGGCTAAATTATAGTGCCTTCAATTCCACACCACCAAAATTTACTGCTATCACATAAACACTCTAGGACCCAGGTATTGGTAATTTCCTGGTGAAAATGGCAACAGCCACACTAGCTACACACCTTTCCCCTCGTATCTCTTAAGGTTTCATTTAAAAGAACCACCATCCACACTCTGTTTTTGTTATCGGGGGATAGGGACACCCCCGTTTAAATTCCTCCTTCCTATGGGTTCTCCCGCCTGGCGCAGCAGCTGCTCAGATATCAACCTTAACAACCAGGATAGACAAGAGATTTATTTACAGATACGGAATAAAAACCAAACCGAAAGAGTCTACACCCTCACAAATGTTCCAAACGAATAGAGCCCCACTTCTGCTCCTCAAGGAGCTTCGCGGGGTTTACCTCAGTCTTAGGGCACTTCTGGTTGGAAATGCCAGGACCTTGACTCCCAATCCTGTCGCTCCAGTTGGTACCAGATGAATCCAACCAACACAGGTGGGGCTCAGATGGTCTCCCAAAGGCAGGCCTGTCCGAGTGTCCCCGTGGCTCCGCACTTCACCCGGGTCACCTCTCCTCCACCTTCACACAGGTCTTGCTCCTCAGGAACCAAGTGCTGGGGAGGTGAGGAAGCTCCAGAGGACCCCGC
>PVHY01016890.1:0-32702 GCA_004024945.1 Uropsilus gracilis
TGGGCTCACTCCTCCTGTCAAAACGAAGTGACTGGCGAGAGGGGGTGGGGCAGGAAGGCCTTGGAGCTATGGGTGGGAATGAAATTCGCTTGGCTTGACTTGTGCCTCTTGCATCTTCTAATCGGTCTCCTCACTCGGTGTCTGGGGAGCTCAGCAGTGCTCAGCAGTGCAGGCTGGAAGATGGATGCTACAGGGACTCAGAACTGGACTCTGGAAGTGGGCAGCTGGAACTGCAACTAGTGAAAGCTTGTATAGGTGTGGGCGGTCACAGCGCTGCTGGGGGTTCAGGGCCTTGGAAGGAAGTGAAGAGTGGTCTTTAACCTGAGGGGGGGGGGAGGAAGAACAGGGACAGGAGAGAATTCCAGAACCTGAGAGCACAATCCTGAGGGTGATCTCACTGCGGGCCCAGGATTCTGGAACTTGGGCTGCCTGATGGGCCCTACATGAAAGATGTAGTAGGGAAAAGGAGTGACAGCTGGCTAAAGGGCCCCCCCACAACCCTCCCCAACACCCTAGGAGAGCAGCCTCTCTCCGCTGGTCCCAGGGTGCCATGGAGATGGAGAGCGCGGCGGCCTCCACACGTTTCCACCAGCCTCACATGGAGAGGAAGATGAGTGCGATGACCTGTGAGATCTTCAACGAGCTTAGGCTAGAGGGCAAGCTCTGCGACGTGGTCATCAAGGTCAATGGCTTTGAGTTCAATGCCCACAAGAACATCCTCTGTAGCTGCAGTTCCTACTTTAGGTACAACGGTTGCCGAACTAAGGCAAAGGGGGAATTGGGCTCATTTGGAGACGTTTTGGTTCCTTTTGCCTTTCCTGCTCACCGGCTTATGTTTAGGGACACTGTCCAAGCATTGGCAGTGGCCTGGTTCCTTGGTCTTCTAAAGAGGCACAGCCAGGGCCAGAGCCTCGTCTAATTCTCAACTGGATTTGCAAACCAGCCATTGGTAGCCCAGGGGCTTTTCCCTTCAGCCAAACCAGTGTCTGGGGAGGTTAGACACCCATGCGGGATTTCCTACTTGGGTGACAGATGCCATTTGAACCCCTCCTTGTTCCCCCCTCCCCCAGCAGAGACTATTACCAATAGGGTGATAAATTAACCAGGATTGAGGGCATCAGCAGGGGGGGTGGAGGGGACCTTATAAAGGAAATTTGCATGAGAAAAGGAAAAGGGATTTAGGGCCAAAACCATAGTAACTCAAGAAGTGAAAGAGCTATTTTTGCTTCTGAGCTGGAAATGTTTGCCTAATCATTTCCAATGAAGACGTGATGAATGCATGCCACCATGCTAAAAACCGCTCATTCATCTAGACTTTGGGCACAGTCTCCAAAAAGACTGGCTAGCACGCATTTGGGGCCTTGCCGACCATACATACAGTGTCACGCCACTCTGCTTTTATAGTGGAGACGCAGCCACAGACAATACTAAATGAACAGGCATGGCTGTGTTCCGATAAAATTATAGACACTGATATTTGAATCTATTATAATTTCCAGGTGCCACAAAATATCCTTTATTTCCACCAATTATTTATTTGTTTGTTTGTTTATTTTATTTACTTACTTATTGAGACTAGGTCTTGCTATTTTTGCCTGTGGAACCGCAGGCTCACATTGCCCAGGGTATCATGGACCCAAGCGATCCCCAGCCTCAGCTTCCCAGGTAGCTGGGATTACAGGTGTGCGCCACCACACCCAGCTATTTTTTGGGAGTAGGTCTCGATACATTGCCCTGTGGATGTCCTCGAACCCGTGAACTCAAGTGATTCCTAGTCCCAGCCTTGCTCCATAGGCTGCAATTAAAGGCATGTGCCACCGTGCCCAGCCTCCCCCCCAATATTTAATAGTACAAAAGACTTTCTTAGTTTGTGAGCAGTACAAATACAAGAGCAGGCTAAGAGGCTATTTGCAGGCCCCTGCTGTCAAGAATAACTTGATGTCTGAGTCCTTACACCTCCTGGAAAAGGGGAAGTAGGAAGGGACTTCTTGTTTAACACCTCAGAAGAGTTCCTAGTACTAGAAGCCCAATAATTAGTAGTGTGGATAGTCTCAATTATTCCTTGAGTAACTATTGCCTATCTTGTGGAAGGCACTCTTCTGGGAACTGGAATTAAAACAATAAAGAAGCAGACATTTCTGTTCTCATAAAGTTTACCTTCAAGGAGGAGAAATGGGCATTAAGTAACTGAAATGCACAGCAGATAGAATACACACCCTAAGTACTGGGGAAGAAAAAGAGGAGCGTAGGAAGTTGGTGAGTTGCAATTTTAAACAGGATTCCTGGGGCAGACCTTGATGACTGGGACACTTGAGGCTGAGTGAGAAATATGAAGAACTAAGGGAGCTTTCTAGCAGGGGGAGCAGCAAGTGCAAAGGAGGCACCACTGGTCTATTCCAGAAAAGCCAGGGAGCCAGCAGGACCAGCATAGAGGCACCCCCAAGAGGGGATGGCAGGAGGAAATGTGGTCATTTTTATTACTGGTCGGATTTATTACTGGTCTCACGGGGCTTCTCAGGCAGGGGATGTAGCATCTCTGGTGAAGACTTTATTTTACTCTAAGAAGGGAAGTCAGAAGGTGGGAAAATCTAAGAATCACTCTCATGGCTGGAAGGAGACTAAACTGTCTCAGATGATTCCCACTATTCTAGGAAAGAGCTGATGGTGGTGGCTTGGACAAGGAGGTATCAATAAAAGAGGTGAGAAGTGATCAGCTCCTGGCTGTGCTGATGATGCTGTTTAAGATGTGTCTTGCTCAAGCTGAAGGTCCTTACACTAGCGAGAGTTTGGTGGGTGGTGGGTCTTACTCCCAGCTCTAGATCCCAGTTTCTCCACAAAACATGCAAAAGACCAAGCTAACCTGAGGATAACGTTAAGGATTCCCAATGTCACAGCGTTTGGAAAGGCTCTCTTGCCCTCTGTGTTCAGCACAGTCTGCCACACCCCCCTGCCCTTACCCCAGGCCATTAATGCCAATGTATTCACTGTGTGCAGTTGGGAGAATGTCCAAACTCACAGCAGGAAAAGATGGGGGGAAAGCAGGGCATGCTGGAGAGAGCAGGTTCAGTGACACTTGGTTTCTTTTTTCCAGAGCTTTGTTTACAAGTGGCTGGAACAACACTGAAAAGAAAGTATACAACATTCCTGGCATTTCCCCGGACATGATGAAATTGATTATCGAGTATGCATACACGCGGACTGTCCCCATCACACCGGACAACGTGGAGAAGCTGCTGGCTGCTGCAGACCAATTCAACATCATGGGCATTGTCAGGGGTTGTTGCGAGTTCCTCAAGTCGGAGCTGTGTTTGGATAACTGCATCGGCATCTGCAAGTTCACAGACTACTACTACTGCCCCGAACTGAGGCAGAAAGCCTACATGTTCATCCTGCACAACTTTGAGGAGATGGTGAAAGTCTCAGCGGAGTTTTTGGAGCTCTCGGTCACTGAACTGAAGGACATCATTGAGAAAGATGAGCTCAATGTCAAACAAGAAGATGCTGTATTTGAGGCCATTTTAAAGTGGATTTCTCATGACCCCCAAAATAGGAAACAGCATATTTCAGTGTTGCTTCCCAAGGTCAAGTTACTTAATGGTGGAAGCTTGAGCGCCACTTTTGAGACACCTGTCCCAGCGGGATTGTCCTAAGAGGCAGAAGCAGATGTCTGACAGAGCCCAGGGCTTTGTTTACCTATCTTTACCACTGTTCTGTTTCCTACTGCCCCCAGCAATGGCACAACTCTCTTCCCCCTGGGCATTGCTAGTTCCCCTACTCCAACCCAAATTATCCCTGTAGCAGGGGAAGGAGAGGGAAAGGTCTTTAAGAATTTCTAATTGAGGCCGGGCACTGTGGCTCGTGCCTGTAAGCTTCAGCCTATGAAGTGGCCGGGGCTAGGGATCGCGGTTCGAGTTCCGCCTGGGGCCCGTAGCGAGACCTAGTTCCAAAAAAAATAGCTGGGCATGGTGGTGCGCGCCTGTAATCCCAGCTACCTGGGAAGCTGAGGCTAGGGATTGCTTGAGTCTGTGGTACCCCGGGCAACGAGAGCCTGGGGTTCCACGGGCAAAAATAGCGAGACCTAGTCTCAATAAAAATAAAAATTGAAAAAAAAAAGAATTTCTAATTGGTCTTCCTCTCACTCTCCCTTTCCATCCTGAGTTTCCCCAAATCCAAGGTTGGAGTTGGACTAGAAATGAAACCCTGCCTGTTACAGTTACCAAATGGCAATTTAGCCATTTGGTGCTAATCTGTTAGTTTACGTTTAGAAACACAAACGTTCACTTACTGAATAATCACCGTTTTTCGGCCTAATTTCTGTGATGGTGCGAGGCGCCTTCCATCCCACTCATTCTCAGCATGCAAGTGCTGACCACTGCTCAAAAACAGACTGAGCTGTACATTTCAAAACCAGAACTTTATCCGGCTACAGTTCAAAGGTGGACTGTAAAAACAGGGGTTAAGGAGTATGGGTTTTCCAGGCACGTTCACCTCCTCTGAATGACTTTGTCTTTCTGTTGCAGGTGCGCCTGGCCCTAATGCATGCCGAGTACTTCATGAACAACGTTAAGATGAACGACTATGTCAAAGACAGCGAGGAATGCAAGCCAGTCATCATCAACGCCCTAAAGGCCATGTATGACCTGAACATGAATGGACCCTCTAATTCTGACTTCACCAACCCACTCACTAGGCCCCGCCTGCCCTATGCAATTCTGTTTGCAATTGGTGGCTGGAGTGGTGGGAGCCCCACCAATGCCATTGAGGCATATGATGCTCGGGCAGACAGATGGGTGAATGTCACTTGCGAGGAAGAGAGTCCCCGTGCCTACCACGGGGCAGCCTACTTGAAAGGTTATGTTTATATCATTGGGGGGTTCGATAGTGTAGATTACTTCAATAGTGTTAAGCGTTTTGACCCAGTCAAGAAAACGTGGCATCAGGTGGCCCCGATGCACTCCAGACGCTGCTATGTCAGTGTGACGGTCCTCAGCAACTTTATCTACGCCATGGGCGGGTTTGATGGCTATGTGCGACTCAACACTGCTGAGCGATACGAGCCAGAGACCAATCAGTGGACACTCATCGCCCCCATGCACGAACAGAGGAGCGACGCGAGTGCCACGACCCTCTATGGCAAGGTAAGCAGGGGAGCCCAAGCATAGGGCTCTTCTTCGTCTCTTGGGGTGCACCGGAAACAGAAGTGGTGGCAACCACTGTGCAGCACCAATTCCTTCCTCAAGTGACTGAGGGGCCCTTTCTAACTTTCGTTTCTGATTGCGCTTATCTAAAAGCAAGGCATGTGGGTGGTGACTGCACACGCGGCCACGGAGGGGTGAGGTGTACTGCTGCCCAGGTGAGAAACTGAACCTACAGTGTTGCCAACTCCTGTGATCTGAACTGATAAAAAATGGCGGGTGTGCACTCAGGGAAAACGGAGGGGTGAGGTGTACTGCTGCCCAGGTGAGAAACTGAACCTACAGTGTTGCCAACTCCTGTGATCTGAACTGATAAAAAATGGCGGGCGTGCACTCAGGGAAAACAGTGCCACCCTCCTCTGCTGCTCCCCAGGGGGAATTTTAACCACCTCATCGCTTTCCTCACAGGTCTACATATGCGGTGGGTTTAACGGAAATGAATGCCTGTTTACAGCGGAAGTTTACAACACTGAGAGCAACCAGTGGACAGTCATAGCACCCATGAGGAGCAGGAGGAGCGGAATAGGCGTGATCGCTTACGGAGAGCACGTGTATGCGGTGAGTTCACCGGGCCGCAGCCCGCACACCCCTAGGCTTTCTCCTAGCAAACAGGGTTACATTTCCTCTGGTAAGTACTTAGGACTTTTCTTCTCGGGGCAGAGCGCGGCCTCCACCAAAGGGGACCTCCCACAGGACAGGCAGTGGCTGACCATCGATGGGTTTCCTTTGCTGCCCACAGGTAGGCGGTTTTGACGGAGCTAATCGACTTAGGAGTGCAGAAGCCTACAGCCCAGTGGCTAACACTTGGCGCACGATCCCCACCATGTTTAATCCTCGTAGCAATTTTGGCATTGAGGTGGTAGACGACCTCTTGTTTGTGGTGGGCGGCTTTAATGGCTTCACCACCACCTTTAACGTCGAGTGCTATGATGAGAAGACCGACGAGTGGTACGATGCTCACGACATGAGCATATACCGCAGCGCTCTGAGCTGCTGTGTGGTACCAGGGCTGGCGAACGTAGGGGAGTACGCCGCGAGACGCGACAACTTCACAGGATTAGCACTGCGAGATGAAGTAAAGTATTCCGCTTCGACAAGCACCCTACCTGTATGAGCTCTTCGTTTAGCTAATAAAGAGTCTAAGCAATAAGAATTAATTCTTTTTTTAAATAAATGCAGTGTTTAAACTTGTAAGAGTACTGGAAAATGTTCAACTTAAGGGAGTCCAGGGTTGGAGGAATAAGGGAGTAGGAGGGGAAGGAAGGAAATGATAATAGTCAACAGTGCATCACTGAAAGAGAAAAATCACAGTACAGCCGGGCACGGTGGCTCGTGCCTGTAAGCTTCAGCCTAGGAAGTGGCCGGGGCTAGGGATCGCGGTTCGAGTCCCGCCTGGGGCCCGTAGCGAGACCTAGTTCCAAAAAAATAGCTGGGCGTGGTGGCACGCACCTGTCATCCCAGCTACCTGGGAAGCTGAGACTGGGGATTGCTTGAGTCTGTGGTACCCTGGGCAACATGAGCCTGAGGTTCCATGGGCAAAAATAGCGAGACCTAGTCTCAAAAAAAAAAAAAAAAAAAAAAAAAATCACAGTACAAAGCAACTCTAAAGAAATATGTTTATTTAAAACTTACATTGAGACAATTAGTAGCTTTAACACAGAATGACATAGCTTTAGGAACATAAGACAAGCTATTGTACAATGTCTCAAGTGTCCTAAATTCTACACCTCCTCTGACTTAAAGGGAGACAGTCCAAGATGGAGTTGGCCTGGATATTGACAACCAAAAAAACTCACTGCTTATCAACAAACTAAGTATTTTATTTCACAAGTAACTCAATGAGCCCTAGTACATGTATCATAAGGTCTTCAAACATCTAGCAAGCACTACTTCTCGCCAGGGCATCAGCAGGAGGACTGAGTGAACAAGTGCTCTATCTTATGTGCGTCACTGTAAGACATTCAGAGTGGCAGCCATAATGGCCATGGAGAGTGAGACAAGAGCCCCACAAAGGTCACCAAGAGGAGCAGTTATCCGCTACCTAATTAAATCCCCTGAAGTGCAAGACTACTACATGTTACTATGAGTGCATTACATCAGGGAACCAGGAGCTGTTTGGTTTCCGATGACCAGAACACTTGTAATATAAGCACTGTTACAAAAACAAAAAGAACTATTCTCAAAAAAGTAACAAACTGGAGTGATGAACTGTACCAAAATGTTTGACAGTTAAAAAAGGAAAGACTGAAATGTTTCTTAAATACTCTACAGTTAAATGCAACCTACAAGCACCCTATTTATCGAATATTGGCAGAAAGCTCACATCACAATTTTGTATACTTTCAGATGATATGAAATGTGGCCAATATAGCCTTTTATTTAAACTTAATTTGAGGAAAGTACACAAAAAGCCCCTTTAATTATGCTTGATTAGGTTAAGTAACTGTATGATTTAGCTTACCAGTCTAACTATAGCATAGTGTTGATATTAGAATTATGAAGCAGAGAATGAACTATTTAAACATACCACATGCTCCACTAGTCAGCAAACAAAAAGAGGAAAAAAGTGTGCTCTGGCAGCAGTTTAAAATACAAAAGCACACAGATTTTCCATAAACACTTAAAAGTCTATTTTAAAAATGTGTGGTCCCCAAAATACGACACAAACAAAGGATAAACAAACTGATTATCACTAAATTTTAAGATTTGTTAGCAGAATATTTTTGAATTGGCACAGTAAAAGCAAAGTTGGATATCAAAATACACAAAACTAGTCA
This sequence comes from Uropsilus gracilis, assembly GCA_004024945.1. Taxonomy (NCBI): domain Eukaryota; kingdom Metazoa; phylum Chordata; class Mammalia; order Eulipotyphla; family Talpidae; genus Uropsilus; species Uropsilus gracilis. The sequence continues at coordinate 7,973 of PVHY01016890.1, forward strand.
TGCAAACAACTGCAAGTAAGATGTAGTATTAAACACTAAGCTCACGACTGACATTCTCAATATATACCACAGATTTTTTTTTAAATCATGGTAGAGTAGCTGTAGTTAAGGGAGACCCATTCTAAGATATATAAGTAGCCTCACTTGAAGTTATAAGTATCTATTAATTTTTGGTATAATCAATTCTTCCCCTTCTCCTCCACAAAACCAAAGTAACAACAACAAAAAAAAGTTTGCTTGAATAGACATTGAGCTGCTTTTTAGAGCTGCATTTTTAACTGCTTCAATCACCAAATATAATCTAAGTTTTCATGGAAAAGGAACTTTCTTTTCCCAAGAGCCGCTTTAGGTAGGTCATCATCGTCAGACCCTTTCCAAATATTGAGGTGTTATCTCCAGTTCAGAATTTCAGAATGTCAGCCTTGAACAGATTTAAGCAAAACTGGCTTTTTTCCTCATTAACAAGTTAGTCAGGATATTTCAGAAACACAAGTTATGGATGTGAAATCACACATGTGAATTCAAATATGAAAATCAGAAACTTAGTCGTCGGGAAACCTGTACACGCCATCATGCAAGGAAGGACTTACCCCTTCTTTTCAGCCATGGCCTACGCTGCCTGCTGAGTTAAAAAACAAGAGTTTCAATCACATTTTCAAGACCAGATTACACCTAAATCTTATGTTATCATTTCTGCCAATCATGTGGAAAGAGACACCCTATAAATTACTTGAAAAAAATACTTGCATCACCTCCTTTTAAAGAAACTGGCATCCTAGTGAGCGAGTACATATTTTCAAGACTACCAAGGGGTTCTGCTCGCACAACATCTTTCAGAGAGAACTGTGGCTCAATGAACTTCCCTTACTTACAACAGAACTTCCACAACTATGGATTGAGTTAAATGGCTTACGTTAAACTACAAATAAGCAGACATTGAGAAAATGACAGAGGTAGGGTAGGATAACGTATCCTCATATAGAACTAGCCTTACAGTTCCCACCCCCATTTCAGTACAAAGCAGATTTCCAACACACTTATTGAAAAACCTTGTCCTAAGCAGGGATGCTAATTTAGAAAATTCAGGAAAGTTTTTCAAGGACAAAACACTAACAGGCTTGCAGCAAATCGAGCCATAGTTGCACTTTTTTCATTCTTGATGTTAAATTATAAAGAACTGGGGCAGGGTGGGGGAGGGGAATCAGTGCATTTGGAATCCAGCATCTAGAATGGTATTCCGGAATGTCTAAGATGGTGAAGACATTCCGAAAAGGAACAAGGAAAACATACTGGACCCCATGGGAAACCATTAGAGCAGGAGTTCTTTATGTTTGCTGAGTGCCAAAGAGTCAACCTGAGTGTTGATTTGTATAAAGGCTGGGAGTGTGTAAGAGAACCAGAACACAAAAAAAATAAATAAAAGATAACTTCAGTGACATTTAAAAAAGCCATAGTTACGCACCCAAATTTGGTATTATAGGCTCAGGCCAGTGCTAGTAAAAGTCTAGGGCAACTGGATAAAATACCCTAACAAGCAGGGCTGAGAAATAAGAAGGCTTCTTTTCAGCAATCTTTCCTTAAATTACTTCCTTCCCATTGAAAAAGTTTCTTTTAGAAAGGAATGATGAGGATTATATACAATATGAACACAATTAGAACACAATTTAAAATTGAAGGCATTAGTGTCGATTGTCATAGGCATTATTTACACTCATTAACTTATCTTCAAATAAGCCTGCAACTCCTGAAAATGTTTTTAAGTGGTTTTAATGCCTCTGATTTCTCAGTCTACACTAATAATACTTTTCTTCTTAAAGAAACAAATTTCACAAATATAACTTCCATGTTCTTAATTAACTAAAAGAGCAATACTTTTACCAACCACCATTATTTAGAAAGATGGTTTGAAATATGTAACATCGTTGCTAAAATGAAAACATTAAAAATGCATGAGTCAGTCACAAATTTCTCATCAGACCTCTCCTAGAAATAAACAAAACAGCATTTCTAGATAAATACAACAAAATAGCATTGGAGACACTGTGAAATCATCTTGCCGAAATATTGTGCTTTTCCCTAACTTCAGTCTCACTATTGCACATACCTCCTGCAGATGAAGGCTTAACGATAAATTCTGATCGCATCAAAACCAACCAGTCAGTAAAAAATGAAAATATCAAAGTAAATGTGCAAATAAAATTGGTGCTTAAAGCATGTTCAAAACATAGTCCCTAAGACAAAGGAGTCATAACCTCTTGGCAGAAAAACAGTCATGTAACTACACCTGGATTTTCCATTCCTCTTTAGTAAGATCTTACTTCACTAGTACATATATGGGACAAAGACTGCAAGCTAATCAAAATCACCAAGTATTGAGTTTTCCATTCTTCAGCTTTTAACTACACTTCCTTTATCTGGGATGACAATCAGTTCAGGTAGAAAATAAGTCACCAACATACTTTTTCAAGTAACAGCTTGCTCCCTTCACCCCATGAGGCAGGCAGTGTAACTGCTGGGAGCTGCACGCGCTGGAGGGTCTAGCATTCGATCTGGGAGCTGGGCACTCGCCGCATGTTTAGGGCGTGCCGATGGATTTCCTGCATCTGTCGGATTCGGTCCTTCTGCCACATTAAGTTTTGAGGCATGGGGTATCTCTGGGAGCCATGCAAGTACCGGTATGGGATTCTCACGTGGCAAGCGGTGGCCCTGCAACGCGGTTGTGGCATGGGGGGAAGGAGCATCCATCTCTTTCTTTCCGCGCAGTAACGGTAGGCTTCCTTCCTGTACTGCTTGTCAATGTCATCACTGTTTTTCCAGCCTCCAATAATGAAGACGTCATCTTTGTAGTAGCAAATGGCTGCTCCTTCAATGCTGAGCACCTCTGGAGGTAAGCTTTCCAGGATCTCATCGGACACTTGGTTGGTGATTTTTCTTACTGCCTCTTCATTTTCTAAAGAATAACTCTTGGGACAGCACGATGCGGTCTGATAAAAGTTTGAATTGACCACAGACATTTGGAAAAAGCAGTAATTGTCAATAAGGGGCAAAGACTCCACATCTTGCCACTGTCGAGTCTCTGTGTCATAGCAAGTAATCACGGCCTTTAATCCGTCCTCAGTGTCCCGGTCCACAGGGGTGCGGGCAGCAATGTACACAAACCGGTCCTCAATGGCCAGCGCTTTGACATCTCGAAGAATCTTTGGTGCGGATTCCAAGTTATGCCACTTGTCAAGCTCGGGATTATAAACAGTCACGTCTTTAAAGCCAGGACTAAAGTTGCCATGGCCTCCAATGCTATAGAGTTTCCCTTTGACTTCTGTTAGCCCAAAAGAATGTTTTCTTGTCATCAAACTGCAAACATGTTCCCATGTATTCAAATTTGGGTTATACCTTTCCACAGTTTTAGCAAATCCTGGTTCCATGGATCCAGCAACATATACGTAGGATTCTGTCACTGAAACAGCATGTCCATCCAGGTGATTATGAATATGGGGCAGGTTTACCCATCTGTCCTCATCGACGAAATAGCCCACACATTCACTTAAATAGTCCCCTCCTTCTGACACACCTCCAATGACCATGATGACGTCCATATTTTGCCCATAGCGAGGTAACAGTGAGACATGAGCTGCAGGATGCTGGAATGTGCCAGACTGAATATTCTCGGCTCTCAGAGCATGCCTTTCCACAGCATCAGCCACCAACTTGACGCAAACTTCATTACTGGCTACCAGCCTCTCTGGTTTGACATGCCGAGTAAGGTAAGTGGGTTTCATCTGGGACAATCTGAGCAATTTAAAAAGTTCTTCAAAGTATCTCTCTCTCTCTTCAGCATTTCTCTGAACCCACTTCAAAACAGTTTCAAAGAGAACCTCTTCAGAATCAACTGTAATTTCCAAGTCTGACAGCCAGTCTCGAATGAGATGGAAAGGCAAAGTATAAAATTCCTCATCTTGAATTACTTTGTGAAAATTTCTCCGTATCATATCAGCAGCTTTTAGTGCAAGTTGACTCAGAGTATACATGTGAGCTAAACTATGAATGGCTACACAGTTAGAAAGATGAAGTTTTTTCTTGAGAAACTCTCCACAAAATTCTTTTAATCGAATTAATAGGAACCTAAAATCAAGACAGAGAAAGAATTAATTTTCAAATATGCATATTTTAGGTGGCTACATTTGAGAACTTCTGAGTTAAATAAATTGAAATGGTAAATTTCATCCCATTTTATATACAACATCTGAAAAAAGAGTAAAAACTGTCAAGTTTAATAATGATATAAATTATACATATACAATTATATATACAATAGACAATACAGTATAATTGTGTTATGGTTTTTAATCACTCAATATGTTTCAAAGGAAATATATCCTTTAATAAAGTACAAAAGGCCCAAACTTTATTTTCACTTTATTTGCCCTTGGCAAATTCCATTGAAACTGGTCTTGACTATCCTGCCCTAATCTCCTGCCAGTCACTGGCCTCTTTTGATGAGGCAGGTTCTCAGGGAAGAAACTTTATTAAGCATTGACTACATGTTACAGGAAGTGTGACTTCTGAGAGGCTGTTGGCTCAAATGTCAGAAGCTTTGTGTGAGAGATTTTAATCTCTTCATCAGAGCCTTCTCTGGGCAGCTAGTAAGGGTGTGCTGGTATTCAGAGGATCTGGCTTAATCTGGGTTCTCATGAAACCAGAGGTGTTAATGAAGAAGCTAAGAAAACAAACAAACAAACACAACAACATATGTATAGGATAATCCAGGTAAGAAAGAAAAAGAGTCTGGCACATAGCTGATGATGAGTCGTCTGCTCGCCTACATTCGATTAAAGTTAAATAACAGAAAAATAAAACACAATGGTTTCAGTCAAATCCATACATCTGGAAGAATTCAGCTCCAACAATGACCAATTTGAGACCACACTTTAATCACCCTCTTCACAACATCTTAGACACAAGACAAAGAAACGGTAGAGCAGAAAGAGCTTTATGGCCCCCAAACATGTCCCCTCCCCAGAGCTGGACAGGGGCAGGTTTGGAAACACTGGGGCACAAAAACAACAGCTTTCGTACACTAGATACCTCCCATGTGACAAGCCTCTCACGATGGATACTTCCCATTATTTTCTTAGGTGCAAATGCCCTACAAGGTAGGCAGACATGATCAAAGAGCCCATGGGGGTGGAGGGAGGGAAAGGAGCAAGAGTGAAGTGTCTTAGGGCTGATAAGAAAGATTAGGTTTGAACAGTGCCTGACAAGGTGTCAGTTGCAGCTGACAGTGAGAAACTAAGTTTTAAGTAAATGTCCTGGTACCCTCTCTTTCCTCAACCCAGCTTCCTAAGCAGGGGCAAAGAGACCACAGGCTCACAGGACCGATGCAAACAGGACAGAGAAAAGACAATTGACTGCAATGATTTGTCTCTACGCACTTTCATGCAACAAATCCCCCCCTCTCAGATCTCTATCACCTCATGCCATTCCAAGGATGACCCAGTCTCATGCTTTGAGAAAAGAGAAATGGAAAAGAGAGGGCAGAAACCACCTTCTAGAGTGGTCTGCTGCTGTACCCCAACTGCCTTCTTAGTACAACTTTTCCATGTTTAACGTGGAGTCTATCTTCTTGCTCCTGTGATTATCCACCCCCCCCAACACCAGTTCCTCCTCTTCCACTCAGTCATCTTTCACCAGCACATAAACATCCACTTGGATGGGGTAAGGAACAGAACTCCCTTAACCCTTTCCCAAACACTTTCAGGTGTAGTGTTTTTCTGATGGGCTGTACAGAAACTGCTTCTCGCCAGGAATGACTCTATCATCAAGTCCAATGACCGCTTAACCGTTGAATGGAGCTGATGTACTGGGTACTCCCCCACTGACACTCACTCTCTCTGGGCTCCCATAAGCTCAGATTCCTCAAATGGTTCCGCTTCAACATTCTGGTGTACCCCAGACTTGGTCCTGGCTCCTTCTCTATTTACACTCTTCTCCAGGTAGTTCTGAGGAGTCCCACGGTTTTAATTGCCATCTATATGCTAATTTCCTCCCACTGTCTTGTAACCTATGTTCTTACAACCGGCTACCTTATTCAGGCATCTCCAAGACCAAAACCAAACTTTTGATCTTCCTCCCAAACTTTGCCATAGTCTTCCATCCGTTGGTCAACATAACAACTCCATCTTTCTGATTTCCTGGTTCAGAAAACCAGCGGTCTTTCCCCTTATATCCACATAAAATTCAATATAAAATTCATCTCTTCTAGTTTCAAAATTTAACTAGAATTGAAATATTTTACTTCTCCTTCCTCAATCCAAGTCTCCATCACCACTGCAGCAACCTCTAAACTAGTCTGTTTCTGCCTTTATAGCCCCTTCTCCACTGGTACATCCTTTCTGCGACACAGAGTTCTTCCAATCAGACTGATCTTTCCTTCATGCCAGATCTTCCCATCTCTTCAGAGTAACCACACAAATCCTTTCACCACAGGCCCTGTGGTAGCTGAATTCATCCCAGCGGGAGGCCTCTCCTCCACTTCTCTGATCCAGTCACACTGGCCTGTTCTCCAGCATTCAGATAGGTTCCAACTGTGTCCCACCTGAAACCCCATTTACTCCACCTCCTTCAATTTTTTGCAAAATGCTTTCTTCATGAGGCATTTTCTAGCCATTCAATTAAAAAAGTTCTTTTCCACCAGGATTTCCTATACGTTCCCATCATGCTTTATTTTTCATCACAGCTGTAACAATCACCCAACAGAATTTTTTTTTTTCCCAGAGGCTAAGTCTTGCTATGTTCCCTGGAGTAGTCCGGGCCTGTGGACTCAAGTGATCCCTAGCCTCAGCCTCCCGGGTGGCTGGGATTACAGATGCGCGCCACCATGCCCAACTATTTTTTTGAGACTAGGTCTCGCTATGTTGCCCGGGGTAGTCTTGAACTGTGGACTCAATCGATTCCTAGTCTCAGCCTCCCAAGGCTGGGATTAAAGGCACGACACTTCCCCCCCCCCCCATTGTTCATCTTCCAGTGTAAGTGTGATAAGGAAAAGGAGTTTTGTTTTGTTCAAAACACCTTAGCACCTTGGAACTCAATGTCCTAACTGATGCAAAATAGGTACTCAATGGGTAGGTGTTAAAACAATGAATCTGTAACGTAATACTGTCAGACTCCTCCCCATCCCTGTAGGTGGCATCCACCTGTGTCTATAGCCTCTGCAGCATCCATTCTCACTCCCTACCACGAGCTAGACAATCTTCTTTTAAATTTAAAATCAGATTTCTTTATCCAGCTTTCCATCCTACAGTCAAATCCAACTCCTTTTTCCAATGCATTTCGCACACCCTTTGTGTTCTACCCACCACAAGCAGCCTGACTAGATTTTTTTCTGTTTCAGCCCCTCTCTTGGCCAAACTGGCTCTTTCCTGCGGGCCTCTGCGCTATCTGCCTGGAATGTTCACTCCCCATCTTCCCAAGGCCACTTCTTCCTCGCATTTAGAAGTCCATTTCAACGGCGCTGGCTCACAGCTATTTTACCTCTATCCGTCACTATCTTTTCATCTCTTTTTAACGTCAACCTTGAGCTTACCACACGCAGACTTTCCTTTGCCTTGCCTTTGTCCCTCCACCGGGAACCTGAGCCTTTTAAGAGATGGTTCCCCCAGTCGGACCCGCTGGCTGCAGCCTCAGCGTCTAGGGCACAGTCTGCCCCGCAGCTGGCGCTCACAAGTGTCACAGCAATGCCTCTCTCCTCAGCGCTCACACATGTCGCACGGTGGGCACGGCCCTCCCGCCTTCTCCAGCCGGCGGCCCCGAGGCGCCAGGGGTCCGCGCGCATCCCCAGCAGCACGCGCCGCGGTCCTCCGCACCCCGCCTACCTGTCGGCCAACTCCAGCACCTCGTGCACGCTGCCCGTGCTGACGCGGATGCGCCCGGTGTACATGTATTCGATAACGGCTTCCACAGTGTCGGGCTCGGGCCCGGGCTCGGAGCTCCACTTGCGCATCTCCACCCGGCCCGAGCGGGACTCGGAGAACTGGCCCGAGAGCAGGGGCGTGAAGTACTCGGTGGCGGCGGCCAGCACCGAGCGGTGGGCCCGAAACTCGCGGCCTCCGGCACCGCCGAAGCACAACGTAATGTCGCAGAAGAGGCCCTGGCGCCGCTGCTCGTTCTGCCTCCACGACAGCTCCGAGCAGTGGGAGCTGCACTCGAAATCCTCGGCCTCCGGGCCCGGGTCGCCCCCGCTCGCCTCCATTGCAGATATGCCCGGCCCGGGCCCGAAGTCCACCGTGCCGCTGCCTCGGACTTCGGCGGCCAGGCCAGCCGAGCCGGCGGCGGCCGTCTCCATGCCTTCCATCTCCAGCACTTGAAGAGATGCCGCCGCGGCTGCCGCGGCCGCCGCCGCCACAGCCGCCGCCGCCATCTTGACGCCGCCGCGCCCGACCTCCGCAGGCTCGGAACGATCCGGCCGTTCTGGTGCGACACAGAGGGATTCTGGGAATAAATAGTGGGCGCGGGGCGGAGCCGAGCCTGCGCACGCGCAGCAGCGCCTGCCGCGGGCGCCTCACCTCGGAGGTCCCTGCGGGGGCGCCTAGCTATTCCGCTCGCGGTCCTCCGAGGCCTCTGTCCGCTTGTCGGGGGCGGGAGACGGGAGACGGGGGAGAGCTGGCTCGAGTCCTTGGCCTTGGAGATAACAAAAGCCATCTTAGACCATCACCCGTTGTTAGTGGCAACAGAGGGCCCTTTAGTATGGCTCTAGAATGAATTTTTTTTTGACTGAGACTGAGCTCTGGCTAAGTAAATAGGGAGTGCAAGTTTCTTATTTCGGAGCTAAATTACCTTCTAAAGATGGGAATATCATCCACACTGGGGGATCTCTGAGGGCCGAAGTGCTTGTCTCGTGCTTCCCAAGCGTTTGGGCCATTGTTTTGTTCCCTGATACACTTGTGAAAAAGTCAGTTTTGGATTTATGCAAGGAAGTGTCTCTATTAGATCTGTTCTTAAAACTGCCACCAGTGGATGCTTGGGAAACAGTGGAACTAGGGGTTCTGGTCACCACACCATACACTGGCCGATACAAGGGTAGTTAAAGGATAAATAGGACTTGGCAACCAGAGGAAAGACTGATCCCCCAGTTTGGTGCTGGAATATCTAAGTAGAACTTTTGTTCCCATTTACTGAGAAACAGGAGGTGTAGATTTAGAGAAGATAGTGCTAAGATAGTGTTTTGTGTGTGCGTGTTTGTTTTTTTTTAAGGGTGGACAAACATTTAAACAATTACATATAATAAAACTCTTAGAAAGCATAGTTCTGATGAAGGGATATGGACAATCTGTGACAGCCATATGTCTTCGTTGTTACTATATAGTTTATTTAAACCAAACTATGATAATACAGAGAAGAGACTGAGATGGCAGCTACCCAGAATCTTTGTGGGTTACAGATGCAAACTGGCTGGAGACCAACACTTCGGTAACAGACAAGTCAGTTGCATAAATACAGAGAACATATGACACAAGACATTTCACAGCTTTTTTGCTTTGTGTTTCCATTTTAAACATGTATGTTACAACTTTACATTTTAAATTACTACTCCACATATTTTGTGACAATGACTAAGGATGCAATGGTCCCATCCCCTGACATAAGCAGACTTTGGTCTGCAACACGGAATGTCTCAGTGGGATGCCAAACAAACCCTAACATATAACGTACAAAAAGGTCAGATTAATACAATGCTCTTCATGGCATATGAGGAGGAAGAAAGGAAGGTGGAAAAAACAAGACACTAGGGGTGCTTTAAATGTACTTTTGAGGTCTTGAAAGTTTCTCTCCCTCCAAGAGAAAAATTTAACTAGTGGAAAAAAAAAAAAAAAAAACACCAACATCATAACGCCCTTCGATGAGGAAAAACACTATCCTGACAATGCTTAGATGCTTCCGGATAATAAATACAGCAGGTAACAGAGCAAATGTCACAAGTATTGGCTTGGTATTTATTTCTATGCTTATAAAAAAAAATATGAAGCTTCTTTGTATGGACTGAACAGTGTTAGCCTGTGGGATGGTGTTTGGTGCCTATACACCAGTGGCTGTTATAGTTCCAGGTCCATCCTAGATAGCAAGCTCCAGTGCCAGCTGTCTGCACGCTATTTCCTGGGAGAGGAGTTCTTGTCTTCACTTTACTGCAACAGGGTTCCTGGCTCAGTTACATGCTCATGTGTTCCGGAAGAACATATGAAATATCATCCCACGGGTGACGGTACAGACCTTGCTTCAGCCTCTTCTGATCAAGATAGTGTCCTGAAATGAAGCAGATACATCTTTCTGTTAAGAGTTGGTGAGTTTGTTACAGCGTGGTGAGGGGAAAGAAGGACAAGGAAGGAAAATCTTTGCAAAACTAAAAGGTAAATACAAAGAAACAGGGAAGTAAAACTGGATCCGTTTCAGAATCTTAGTGAAGAAAACCATTGAATTTAATTCTGTTTTCCTGGGCTGGCAATCAGAGTCATTTCTAAGGACAAAGAAACAATAAGGGGGAAGTTAAAGAAAGGAAGGATTATGAACCATGACTAGACAACGCAGACACACCACATGGGTGAAGGTGTGGGGTTAAAAAAGAAAAACTCTTAAAACAATTTGCTCACCGATGAAGCCCATACTCCTTCCCAGCACAAAGATGCCATTGAGCGCTCCAATGTCAATATATTCATCAGCTTCTTCCCTGAAATACACAATAAACTTGTAGTTTAAAAATGCCTTGTATGACTGCCCTCTTCCCCATGCACTGTGTGGTTTCTACCAGGAGAGAGAAAGTAACTCTCTTTGGTTTCAAAGTAGAAAAACGGGATGTAATTTGGGTGGTAGGAACAGAGGCAACTTCTGTTTTCTTCTTTATACCTCTCCATATTTCTAAATCTTTATAATGAACATGTGTTGCTGTCAGAGTTGGGAGGAAACAGCAAGTCAATAAACATGAAGAAAACAGCCACAAAGCTTACCGAGTGAAGGACCCACAGTTCCTCAGCATGTCTACAAATGATACTCCAATGAAACCATCTACATTCAGGATAAGATTTGGTTTCTGGGAAGGGGAAAAAAATGCAAAACACTTGTCATTATTTCCCATTTACTACTATTATATGAATTTCCACTGCCATTTTTATACCTCCCACCAGCCCATCCCAGTTGGTTAGGAATCTGTCTTCGTTGCGATCCCAGTGTCTAAAAAAGGCTGACATCTGACTGACACTTAGTGAATGTCTGTTGGTGAAGAAACTGACACTTAGCTGAATGTCAGCTATATAACAAAATTTTCCAGAAAATCAGGTTTGATTTTGGGCTACACAATCGAAAGGTAACCCGATGCTCATATTTCCCAAGAAACTCGCCCAAAACTATGATTTGGGAGTCAAGGACAGTTTCTTTTTTTACCTTTGATGTGGTAATCTTCTCCACTTCCAGCGCATAGTCGAGCAGGGGGGTGGCAGGGAAGTGCTGTTTGACGTAATCTTTGAGGATCTGCACTCTCATGTCTGGGTTGTTTATCTAGAAAGTGACCCAAAGTTCTAGCCACCAGCTATAGGTGCCCAACCTGCTCAGAGCATCCCTGAAACTTTAGGAAGAACTCTGGACTTGCAGTGAGTGGAGGTGAACCATCTCCTACACAACAAGCTGTCACAGTAGGGGAGAAGGACAACTTTGGCATCTGCCAGGTCCCAGTACCGCAGTATCTCCTCAGAGAAGGGACACAGTAAGAAAAGGAGCACAAGCAACTTGACAGAAAGAAGCCTGCATCAGGGAGAGGAGCTGGGATCTTGGAGCCAAGTCCAGCAAAGCCAGGCCACCCTACCCCTCAGCCCCTCAAAGCCAGGCAACCTCTGGATATCTGCTCCAGCAGAGCCTTTGGAGGCCTGAAAGGGGGTCTCAAGGTCATACACCTGACCCTCCTGTACTCATGTGAGTCACACACCTCATCCAGACCAGTGACTGACCAAATGAGGTTTGAGAGCAACAAAGCCAATAATCCTGAGGCCAGAGGGAAGAGTTCCTCTAAGACCATCTTTTCTTTTTCCTTTCTCAACACAACTCACTGCCAAAACACACAGAGGACTACCACTAACTAAACATTCACTCCCTGGCCTTTCCCAATCAGGCTCACCCTGAGATCATGCATCCCAGTGACAGCAGGCTTAGCCATGACTGGTTTAGCCACGTGACTTGCTTTGGTCAATGACTATGAGTCAAGTGTGCTGTGCATCTCGAGAGTTTTCATGTGGCTCCACCAACACTGCTTCCTTCTGAAGAGACCAGCCCATCCCAGGGAGGGCCGCTCTGCACACAGATGGCAGCACCACTGCCAACCTGCAGTGGCCAAAGGCAGGATGGGAAACCAAGTTTTGCTGTTGCCAGCTGTTGGGGCTTCTGGGACATTTTATTACTGCTGCATGTTGCATTATCTACCACCAGATGACTGATACAGCCCCTCAGCCCTGATCCCAGTCTTTTCTCCTGTAAGGTTCACCTGGAAAACTAAAGTTACCAAGTTTTCAGCTCATCCTACCTCATACCAAAACTGAGCACAATATAAACATGAAGGGCAATCTGTTCTACAGTGGGGGAAAAGCTACCCTCTGTTTGGCAGTTGTCTGCACGTCTAAAACTTTGCATGTGGGAACTTAGGAGTTTGGGTATTACTAATTAGATCCATGCTCTCTGGTCACCATCCATCCTGTACAGCCAGCCCCTTTAGGAGAGTGACAGCTTACGGATTTAACTCGGTGACCGATGCCCATAATCAGCTTGCCTTCCTTCTTCATCTTGTTCACAAACTCCATGGGGATAATGCCACTGTCAAAGGCTTTACTGAACATCTTAGCTGCTGCATCCAGGGCACCCCCAAACCGGTCCCCCTGTAAGAGAAACAAGTCCATGTTGCTGTTGGCAGGAAGAGTTGCCTTCAGTTTCAACCATCTGGCATGCCCTGAATAGCTCCCCATGCAGGGTTTTGCCCTCGGGGTGATGCCAGAGCCAGATGCCAGGGTGGTGCAGCTGGCCCAGCGACAGTACTCACAATGGTGAGCAGCCCTGAGGTGAGGCTGGAGACCAGGTCCTTCCCAGCTCGAGCGCAGATGATGGTGTTGTGGGCCCCAGACACGGCGGGACCATGATCAGCCGTCACCATCAGGCACATCTCGATGAACTGGCAGGAGTACTTAGGCAACCTTGAGGGGCAGGTGAAAGGGCAGGAGTTGGGAGGAGAGCTGCTGAGTGCAAGCTATGGAGACACAGTGGCACTCCTATTCGCTCCCTGATCAAATCACACAAGTGCAAGAGGGGCAGCGATCCCTGCGTCCAGGTCTAATCCACCACAGCTTCTCTGCTGGCCTCTAGGCTGTGCTTCCAAAGAGTTAGTTACAGAGTCTGAAATCTCTCCTTTGAGGGCAGTAGTTTTCAGCGGTCACAGCAGGATTCACCCTGTGCTGGTGGTAGCCTCCTGCGGATCAGAGGTGAGGCCCCTATCCCTGCACAGTGGAGGGTCCCCCAGGCCTCTTGTACAGTGTGCAACCTCCCCCGACGAGGAAGGATGAAGTCTGGAGACATGGGTATATAAGAGCAGATGAGCGAAGCCTGCTCACCTGCACACTTTGCCCAGAAAGGCCAAAAGCAGGAATAAGACTCCTACACCCCTCCACAGCTAAGGGCAAAACACAAACCAAGACATTTTTTTCTTTTTCTTTTCCTTTTTTTTTTTTGAGACTAGGTCTAGCCCGTGCAACTGTAGGCTCACGTTGCCCAGGGTACCATGGACTCAAGCAATCCCCAGCCTCAGCTTCCCAGGTAGCTGGGATTACGGGCCTGCACCACCACGCCCAGCTATTTCTTTTGGAACTAGGTCTCACTACATTGCCCCAGGTGGGACTCGAACCATCCCAGTCCCAGCTGCACTCCATAGGCTGGCACTTACAGGCATGCGCCACTGTGCCCGGCTCAAACCAAGACTTTGACCTGGCCTTCTGCCTAGTGCCACTCTCAAGTCAGGACTCTGAATCATGTCCTCACAGGTCCCTTGACCAGCTGGCAGTCCCAGGGGGAAGCTAAGTTAGGGAGCTGCAGAGAAAATAATTTTTTTTCTCATAGCCAGGCTGACACCCATTTGCAGAGGACACCACATAGCAGCTCCACCAGATCTGCACTCTGAGTGACCAAGTCCACCCAGCTCACCCTTGACCATCCTGACCATTCTCAGGACGCCTACATTGACACTGTCCCCTTTCTTCATTCCCAAGGGGAAGGGCTGATGCAGGTTGCTGGTGACATCACTGCATTTACCTCTCTTGATTTAGATGGGCCCTTCTGTCCTTGAAAAGACCCTCACCTCTTTCCTCTGGCCTTTTAGAGTGATCGCTGCTCATAAACTTGACCTTGGACATATTCCCTGAGTTTGTGCAACCCCTTCCCCCTCCCTTGTCAGGGGAAAATACCCACACCAAGCAGCAGGGCCCTAGAATCTTCAGCCCCCACACTACCTTCTCTGGAACCAGAGAAGGCCAAGGACCCCGCCGATGCCCATCTCCTCCTTGAAGACCTCGGTGATGGGCATGCCTGCATAGATGAGCTCCTGTCCTCGCTCGTCGCAGATGCTGGTCATGAATGAGGCAGGTTTTCGGATTAAGCCCAGTTCCTGAGCAGAGAGGGCAGAAGGAAGCAGGCTATGGTGAGTGGAGAGCTCTCCAGATGGGATCGCCACCTCCTCTGTGCGCTCAGAATCAAACCAATAATGTCTTAAATTTAGAGGACAAGCGACAACTCTTAGACAAACTCCTCCCAAGAAGGAAGTGCAGTCATTTTGGTAAAGTGGGGCTCAGGAAGCAGGAGTGCCCTGCCCGTGCAACCTGCTCAGCCCCGGCACTATTTCTCTTCTTTACTGAGCATCTGTGGGGCAGGCAGTGCACAAAGCAAGGGGCATCCATGAGTTCATGTTCACCTCAGAAAGGAGAACATTCCTTCCACTATGGCAGAGGAAACAAGGCTCTGAGAGGTTAGTAAATGAAGTCACATGGAAGAATGAGTCTGAGAGGAAATTTTAAAATGCACTTCTGCCAAGGACAAAGTAATGAGGCCCGTGACCATGGCAAGAGGGGACCCCCTCAATGTCCTCTACCCGTGGGAAGAGTGGAGCTCCCGAATCTCCCATTTCCAGGTCTGGAACACAGTGATGGGGAGTAGATCAAGCCACTGTGTCCCTGAGCTAGCCACTTCTTCAATTATCCCCTATGAACTTTAAAAACGCTTTAAATCAGTCCGGATGTGGACTTCAAAAGATAAATAAAAAGATAAAAATGCTCTAACGTGTCATTTTCATTACCCAAGTAACAGGAATAAGTAAAAGTTTAAAACGTAAACTTTTTAAAAACCGCAAACTTGTAAACATTTCAAACAAACCAGATAAACGTCGACTTTGGACTTCACCCCATTTCACTTTTCTGCTTAGTGTTTGTAAATTCAGTGGGCTTCTCCCTTGCCTCTCTGTCTCCCCCGGCATTTACAGGTATGTGAAGAACACACCTGACTCTGCGTAGCAACCATCAGAGGACAATGCCAGTCTAGCCAGTCCTTCGCTGAGCACCACCAACTAGAAAGGTCTCGTTAAACACATCTGTGTGTGAACCATATGCATTTCTCCGGAGCCACTCTCCAGACAGAGTCACTGGGCTGTCAGGCATGACACACTAGGTGTGACTGTGGTTGCTCCAACACCTGGCAGGCCACCAACAGGTGGTGCTGACTTCTATCCCCATCCTCAGCAAACTAATGCCCTGCCTGCCCCTACACATGGAATCAAAGGAAGCAGTTTATCCTTCGCAGAGCTGCTAGCGTATAATGGATGCCTACTGCTTTTATTTTGGTTCCTTTTGTAATGAATGAGGTCAAGCATTTTTTTTTTTTTAACATAAGCTTCCTATCTATTTTTCTAGTGGGTCTTAAATAATTTCTGAGTCTTAAATATTAAGAAAATTAACATGAGCGGTACCCCGTAGAGAAGCATGAAGAGTAGACTGAACTCTGCTCCACTCCAGAGCCCCGGAGCAGGTGCAAAGAAGGCCAGGGAACCCTGCCTCTACTGCCCTCCCAGGCCTGGCATTTGTTGTACCCACTGGTCAGGAGGGACTGGCACACAAGCTCTCACATCCAAGGAGGGGCTGGAAGTTAAGAGCAAGCACTGCAGCTCTTTGGATGTCTGAGCAGCCTCCCTCAGGCGATTCTGGAGCCCAGAGCAGTGATCACAGGCTTGCTCTAGTAGTAGGGTGGCCTAGTTTCAGGGGTTCAAGCCAAATCTACTCAAACCCCACCCCTTTGCCCCCAAACCTCCTTTGCCCACAGTGCGGGATATGCATGGCACCCACCCTGGCCCAGGAGTAGTCCATTGGCACTGTGGGGGGCGGCACCTCCTGGGCAGGTACAATGACGCCTTTGGCCACAAGATCTTCGTACACAGACCTGGGAGGCAGGGGAGGAACAGGAGAAAAGACATGGATCGCACAATTCTGGCCAGTCTATGTCATCTCAAGAATGCTCCTCCTTCTCATCTAAATACTCAGGTTTCTTCAGCTCTGGGCCCCGCCCCCTTCAACAGCTGACTCCCGACAAATCCTGAGAACTACAAGGAAAGGTTTTATGCAAGAGATCCCCTCCCCGCTTTCTGAAGGGGCGCTACAGAGAGTTGAATCTAAAGGCAAAGGGAGGGTGAAAGAGAGGACCCGGGAGACAGCAGCATAGGCAATAGCTATCAATGGATGAAGGGGGCATTTTCTTTTTGTTTTTTTTTTTGTTTGTTTTTTTTGACACTAGGTCTCGCTATTTTTGCCTGTGGAACCGCAGGCTCTCGTTGCCCAGGGTACCACGGACTCAAGCAATCCCCAGTCTCAGCTTCCCAGGTGTCTGGGATTACAGGCGCGCACCACCACGCCCAGCTATTTTTTGGAACTAGGTCTCGCTATGGGTCCCAGGCAGGACTCGAACTGCGATCCCTAGCCCTGGCCGCTTCATAGGCTGAAGCTTACAGGCACTAGCCACCATGCCCAGCAAGGGGGCATTTTCTAAATGTTTCTGTTACCTACTTATTAACAGCCAGCCGAGCTAGGCTCGGAAACTGAACCTGTTTTAACACCAGCCTGCATAGCCCATACTGCTGCTCTATAAACTAAAGCAAGACAAGAGGCAGAGAAAGGGTTCCGAACCATGTGCATGGACAACTGAGAGGG
Source organism: Uropsilus gracilis (assembly GCA_004024945.1). Taxonomy (NCBI): domain Eukaryota; kingdom Metazoa; phylum Chordata; class Mammalia; order Eulipotyphla; family Talpidae; genus Uropsilus; species Uropsilus gracilis. Next base: position 25,228 of record PVHY01016890.1, read on the forward strand.
ACCAGGGCATAGGCCCCCTCATGTTGGCGGGACAGGCCCCCAAGATGCACTTACTGAATAATTTCTCCAAGTTCATCAAAGCTCCGGGGCACAAACACTCCTGCCTCCTTCAAAGCCTGGTTCTTGGCTACCGCAGTTTCAGAAGCCTGATTGGCACAAGCTCCGGCATGGCCAAACTGTACCTGGAAGGCAAAGGAGAGCAGCTCTACCGGCCATATCAGTTCCCTGAGAGAGAACAAAGGCATCAGGGAGATGTCAGCACTGTAACAGGCTGACTGCACATTGCTTCACTCCAGCCTCACGCAGGCGCACTAACTGGGTCTGGTGGGTGCCTCTTGTTGTGCAGATGAGACCAGGTGCAGAGACGTTCAGGTGCTTATTCAGCGCCACACAGCTGGCATGTGCTGGAGCGGGACACAAAGTCTGGCAGCCCAACCCTATTGACACTGGCCCTGGTTTTCTGCTGGAGTGTGGGGTGGGGTGGGGGTGGTAGCGGAAACAGGTAGGGGGACAGGAGTGGTTTTGAGCCTTGTGAGAAATGAAGTCACATAGGGCCTGACTGTCCCGTATAGCTTTATATAAAATAGGAACCCGTATTTTTAAAAAGGATGTCATATAAAAATACAGATTTCTGTAATCTTTAAAAAAATTGGATTTTGCACAACCAGGCATATATTCCCACACAGCAACAAACACCTGCAGCCAATTAGCAATGGCCCCCTTCCACCTAACTGTGCAGTTAAGTCAGCCACAAATCCAGTGGGATACGGGGCTGACCGACGATGGGAAGTGAGCAAGAGGGAAAGAATACCAATCGGAAGCGCTGTGTCTTTGATGAAGCAACATAAAATAAATTAGCCTAATAAATCATCTGTACAAAGCCTTGACTTGCAGCAGGGGTGGAGGTAATGTGACATTTAACCTGTGTCAGCAACACCTACTCAGCCCAGCAACTCTTGAGAGCCTCCCCCATTTAACCATCCCATTGCTATGACTGACGTAAACAAGGACACGGGAGCACAGAGGGGTACAGCAATTTGCCCAAGGCCACACGGAGCAGCTCTGAAGCCAGGCAATTTGGCTTTTGTGCTCTTAACCACTGACTATAAACAGAAAGGGCTGGAGGTGCTGAAAAGGCTAACCCGCTGCGCTGGAGCAGCGCTCATAGACACCATGCTGTCAAGCGTAGGTTTCCAGTGCATTCTTTGTGGGCCTCAAGCTGCATGGGTGGATGGGTGGGAAGGAGGAGAAATTCCGCACTTGAATAGACTCAGAACATGCTGGGTTCAGGGAAACCAGCTTAACGCTGAAACTTCTCAAAACTGAAACCAGAGATGTTTACAAGGAGACAGGTAACACTGCGTGTCCCCCATGGACAGACAGGGGACACGCATGTCCACCATGGACAGACAGGGAACACGTGTGTCCACCATGTACAGATAGGGAATACGTGTGTCCCCCATGTACAGAAATGCCCTCATTTTTCTACTGGTCTGCTTTCATTTCGTTTCAAGGATCATTGCTACAAACCCCATGTTTTGCAGAAAACAGCTCTGAAAAAGCCACCTTAACCCCACCCAGGTCTCCAAGTGCTCATTCAGTGTCCCCTGGGAGCTGTTTGGAGATTTTGCAGTGACACAGCTCATCTCCCCTACAGGGTGCAGAGGTCCGCAAGATCCCGTGACTCATTCAAGAACTCAGAACTCGTCCATTAGCCAGGCAGTCATGGCACTGCCAGTCCACATATATCGATGCCTAAAATTTTTCATCCAAAATTAACTGAAAAGCACAAGTGAAACACCTCTTAGCACCTGCCTCCCCACACGAGGTGATGAAGAGCGCCAGGCAGACAGAGAAGGCAGACTATGCCCTTTGGGGTGCCTGCAGGCCAGTGCAGGTGGGGGTGGGGGGCTGCCAATGTAATGCTGCTTAGAAGAAACCTGATTGTGGGGGGGAAAGGGGAGAGGAGTCCAGAAGAAGAGAACCAGTAACAGCTTCAAGGAATATCAGAAAGAGTTGCTAAGACCTGTATGTCCCACACGTGGACAGCACTCAGTCATACGACGATCCTGCGTGGCCCCCATCCTACAGCTCAGTGAACTGAGAGAAAAAATAGCTTGTTCTGTTCAAATAATCTAGCAAGCTCTGATGGGAACGCCTGTGAAAGTCCAGCTCACCCCGAGGGAGGGCAGGACGCCATGACACCCCCCACCTGCCTGGGAAACATACCCGTGTACACACAGACAACGGGTCATGTCATAAGCAGGCACTGCACCCCGCCCTTTCTTAGACTTCACATATTGGTAACGCCTACCACTGCAATCGAGCAAGACCTACCCTACCTCCTGCTTCCCAGGTCAGCCTGGTTTCCCAGGACATGGCTGTGCTGTGCCACAGCCCCCTCCCAGCCAGCATGCAGGTGGCATCCCTTTGCTGCCACTACAAAGTTTCTGTGTCTCTGGGCACACAGCCCAGCATATTTTCGCATGCAGAAGCCACAGGTGCATTCACAGAAATGAAAAGTCTGGTTCAAAGGAGAGGTGCAATTTTCCTGACGGAATACTGCCACTTTGAGGTGGGTGGGAACCTGAAGTGAGAAAGGCAGGTGTGGCAGGTGTGCTGGTGGCAGGCACCGAGAGTGTAAGAGGATTACTGTTGTCACAGGAAGCCTGGAAGGCCAAGGTCCATTTTCCGGGTTACACAGGACGAGGCCTGCCACGTGGGGCCTGCTCAACTCCTGGTGACTGATGGGCGGCAGATGGCTGTGATCCTTGACTCCATTACACCGGGCAGGCCAGCCTCCAGACAGGGCTGTCCCAGTTGGGCCTCAGGGGCCGCCATTGGGCTTACCTGCCCCTCAGCAGACACAGCGCTCAGAAAGCACTCAGACAGAAAGCTCACGGAGGATGCCTGCTGGAAGGCGCCGGCACTGCATGTGATACTGTCACAGCAACACAGCCAGATTGAAGCGACCTCCTCCCTCTCCCCCTCCACACACATAGGACTTCTCACCAGGTCCCTCCCAGCTCTGAGGCTGGAGCGTGTCCTCGCCTTCCTCAGCCTCCCTTTTGCTCAGTTAATTCCTTCTCATCCCTTAAGATGCAGTTCAAGCATTTTCTTCTCTGTGAAGCCTTCTTGGCTCCTCCAGCCAGCAGGTTCTAGCTCGCTGTTCTGACCTGGGCCTCAGAGCTGTTCTGGTCTTACTCTGCTGAGGTGATATCTTCTCCAACTATATTCAAGGCCCTGGAGATCTAGACCTTGAAGTAACCAAGGAAGTTTGGATGTTTCTCAAAGGAGCTGGTTGTAATATGACTACGGGTTCACCTCGAACACCCTCCCTGGGCTGGCCGGCTTCCTGCCCCGGAGTGGCCTGTGCTGATCATACCTCGGAGGAGAACATGGTGGCACAGGTTCCAATGCACCAGCAGACCACAGGCTTGGTGATGCGGCCCTCCTTGATGCCCCGGCAGATCTTATACTCCTCAGTGCCCCCTATCTGCCAAGGGACAGGGAATAAGAAAAGCCCGCAAGTTAGTGGAACCCCCCGAGTCACCCCGAGAGCAGTGCTACAGCAGGGAAATTGGTCCAATCAGGCAGGGACCAAGTTCCCAAGTGTCCTGTCATAACCTAGGAAAAAGATGGGACACGGGTTTGGCCAAATAACCGTCCAGAATTAGGCCGGGCACTAGGAAGAATTGTCTTGGACCCCCTACCCCTTTCTGATCTAAGAGTCTAAGATGACTTGGCCTGATAAGAGGCACAACCAAGGGATGGGCTGACAGGACTCTCCTAAAAGGAAGAGACCTCTAACCTCTAACCTCAGCCGCCCACCACCCACAAGGAACAGACCCCAGTAGAGCGTCTCCTTCGCTGGCACAAAATATCTCTTATGGGACCAGGAGGCAAGAACCCCCTTGTCAAGCCTGAACACAGCAGTGGGAGCAGCGATAGCCTCTAGGCTCCAGAGTTTGGGGGGTGGGACTACGAGGCCCTCTCACTTTACATTATCTGGAATCAAAATGCATGAGTGCCTTATAATGGGAGGCCATACATTTAGTCAGAAAAAAACCAGTTCTTTACCCCGTAACTTACCTCACCAAGAACCACAATCATCTTGACTCCTGGAGTGTCCTGGTAACGTAACACATGATCCATGAAAGTTGAGCCAGGGTACCTGGTGAGAAGAAGATCAGGCTCAGGGAAGGCTTGGGGAGGTGTGTGTGCAGGTGCAGGGACATGCGCATCCTAGAAGCTGTGTGGTTTTTGTGGCACGGATGCCCAGTGGGGATGCCTTACAACAGCAGGGAATCCGCAAGGCCCTGTTAATAGCCACTTTACATACATTTCCTCATTTAATACTCCTAACAGCCCCGCAAGGTGGACGCTGTTACGCAGCATTTGACACAAAGGATGCTGGAGGCCTGCAGAGGGTAGGGAGCTGCCCAGGACACAGGTCTGGCAAACAAGGAAACTGGTTTGCAATGAACCTCTCTGGTCCCATTCCAGAACTGGTCCTGCTGACCGCTGCACTCTGCTGCCCCCCTATGGCCGTAGCAGGGAAGAGACAGAAGGACCCCAGAGTCCAAACCAGCTTGGAAATTACTTTCCTTGAATTTTCTTATTTTATGCTCAGGCTGACCTGAGACAAGAGAAGCATTGCCCTGTCCTGGGCACTGAGCGGCACTCCTGTGCCCGGGACTTAGTGGCAGAGAGCAGAGGAGTCAGTACCCATCTCCCAGCAGCTGCTCTCAGCTCGGGAAGGCCCCTCATCCCCCAGCAGGTCACCTATCCCCGCCGATGGCCACGCCCTCATAGACGCCGTCAGTGGTCCGAGAGATGATGTTGTTGAGCTCGTTGGACATGCCCCCAGAACGAGAGACGTAGGCCACACTGCCAGGGCGGTAGAGCTTAGAGGCCAGGATGTTGTCCAGCATGCCACCCGTGTTCCCAATTTTAAAGCAACCAGGTTTGATGCCTCCAACCTGCAGGGGTAGAAGCAGCAGTCAGAAAGGTTGAGCTCCTGATGGAACACAGAGGCTGGGTATCCTCTGGCCAGCAGAGGAGAAAATGCTAAGAGCACTAGGCCCTGCACTTGGGGTGTCCTAGGCAGAGGGGGTCTCCCCACCCTCATGAGACATCACACAGAAGGAAGCCACAGCGACTGCTGATCAGGTGTACACAGGGTGGGCCAGGTAAGGACAGGTCTGCACAGGGCGGGCCAAGTTGCCTCCTTGCTGTCAGGGATGGCAGCATCACCAAAAGCGTGTAACGCAGGTGTGCGCGTCTGTTCAACATCAACCCTGTCTGTGGGATGAAAAGTCTTGCCTAGTTCAAAAGTCTTAGTACCAGACAAACTTCTAATGAAACTAAGTAAAAACAAGCAATAAGAAATAGAGAAATTTCTTCTGTGAGGACCTGAGGGTCAAAAATAAGACCTTTTGGGGGGTGGTGTGGTGACAGACATCTGGAGAGGTGGGGAACTACTCCCCTAACCATACAATGTTGTAAACCAATGCCACCTCAATGAAGAGAAGCAAAAAGGCCCTTGTGGCAGGCTGTTCTTTGATTTGTAATTAAACTGAAGACTCGGCTGTGGTTCCTCTCATTAGCCCCTGGACAACAAAAAGGTAAAATGGACAAAGTGGAGAGTCCTTTAAGAATTAACTGGAAACAAACAGACTGGCTTTCAGCAGGTCCTCTCTAAATCTTTTCCACATACAAGGGAGATGGGAATCAATATGTGAATTTGCTGAAGGCCTAGAACTTGAACAGGGACCCTGGGAGGGATGCTCACAGTGGCAGGGCCAATGATGGTCACTCCCTTCTGGTCTGCCTTCTTGATCAGCTTCCTGGTGAGGGCCTCTGGAATGCCTTCAGCTATGATGGCAATGGTCCGGATCTAGAAGAAAAGTGCCTTCTCATTGACTTTCTGTTCAATGGGACAGCACATCCAATACCCCATCTTTCATGCCTCTCTCAGGCTCGGAGAATAAAGTAATGTTAACAAAGACACTCCCTCTTCCCACAGGGAAGTTCCTATCCTGATTACTCCAATCCTCATCCTAAAAGAGGATAAAGACACGAGGAGCAAATGTTTCTGAAGATCCACTACATTCAAAGCTGCTCTATTACCTCCAACCTGCAGACTCACAGGACTCAACCCCACCTGCTCCCCGCTGTCCTGGTGCAGTTGCCTATTGCTTTCCCTGCTGTGCCCTGAGTCTCTGACTCTACATCCCCAGAGGACAGGGGCCACACAAGACAGAAATGAGCTGCTTCCAAACTCAGAACGGATGGTGGGCGGCATAGAAAGCCAGCGGATGGGCGAGCAGAGCTAAGAACCATCTCCACTTGGCTCTAGACCAGAAGCCAGTCAGAGGTTTTCTGTAAGGGGCCAGATGATATTTCAGGCTCTGTTGATTACGTGACTGTTACGGTACCTCCTGAACTTTGCCTTTGTAGCCTGAAAGCAGCTGTGGATAAGATGAGCAAGGTTTCGGGTCAATAAAACTTTATTAACAAAAACAGGTGGAGGGGAAGATTTGGCCCTCAGGCTGTAGTTTGCCAACCTCTGCTCTAGACTTCAAAAGCAGCTCATTTTCAATTGGTGTACTTTTGTTTTTGCTTCTTCTAGCTCTCATTGCGTCATACGGCTATCAAAGCAAGTAAATGTTCTACAGTCATAAATAATACGAAGACAGCCCGGGGTCAGACGATAATTCTGAATGAAAGAAGACCTTAAGTCTACAAGGCTCTTATAAATCACTGATAAAAAGATGAACACCTCAAAATAAAAGGTGGGAGGAAAAGAGGGAGCAGGTGATAGAATACTAATAGCCTGGCCGGGCACGGTGGCTCATGCCTGTAAGCTTCAGCCTATGAAGCGGCCGGGGCCAGGGATTGCAGTTTGAGTCCCGCCTGGGGCAAGTAGCGATACCTAGTTCCAAAAAAATACAGCTGGGTGTGGTGGCGCGCACCTGTAATTCCAGCTACCTGGGAAGCTGAGGCTGGGGATTGCTTGAGTCTGTGGTACCCCAGGCAACGAGAACCTGAGGTTCCATGGGCAAAAATAGCGAGATCTAGTCTCAAAAAAATAGGGATACTAATGGCCAATGTATATTTTTAAAATATACATATTAAAAATATACATATATATTCATCTTAGTTAATAATCAACGATAGGCCAGTTTTTAAAAAATTAGAATGCCTATCACATGTTGTACATGTTTTAAAAGTCCAAAGAGCCAGTGTTGGCAAAGCATACAAGAAAGCAGGTAAAGGCCGGGCACGGTGGCTCGTGCTTGTAAGCTTCAGCCTATGAAGCGGCAGGGGCTAGGGATCGCGGTTCGAGTCCCGCCTGGGGTCCGTATAGTGAGACCTAGTTCCAAAAAATAGCTGGGTATGGTGGCGCATGCCTGTAATCCCAGCTACCTGGGAAGCTGAGGCTGGGGATTGCTTGAGTCTGTGGTACCCTG
>PVHY01016891.1:0-32713 GCA_004024945.1 Uropsilus gracilis
CTTCCTCCTACCCTCAAATCATTTCAAATACTGGCACTCCTGCAAAAACCAGGCTGAACCCAGCAAGAGGCCCTGGGAAACCCCAGGGTGGAGATGCCTTTCACTGGTACCACTCCTGGGACTGCAGATAAGGGAACTCCCCATGCCATCCTGTCTCCCTGTGGCGTTGAGAAGCCCAGGACCAGACATGGAGGACTGGAGCCCCAAGTTTTCTGAAAGAGATTTCCTGTCTTCCAGGAAATGTCAGGAAGCTCCTGTGGTTACAGCCAACCAAGGGCTCTCCAAGAAGCCTGTCATCCTCCCTTGTGCCCTTACTGCCACTTCTATCCAGATTCAAGACTCCTTCCTAAGAGATTCTTGAAAAATAAAAGGCTCCCTTGGTTTCCTACACCCAGGAGGCTCAGCAGGGATGCTCACCTCTGAGGTCCTTGGTCCAGGGAGCCAGCCTATTATGCTCCCAGAAACCATGCAGGTAGGAGATTCCTTTGTGTCATCAGCCAACCCAGCCAAGGGTCTGCAAGGGTTTCCGCCCAGATGGTCAATGATTAGCAAACACTGAGCAGGGAGGTGAGGGCCCAGATCCTGGCCCATCAAGCTCCCTGCAGCCTGGAACTCAGCAAGCACTGGGTAAATGTTTGCCCAGAGTCCTTGCCTTCTTCTCGCTTGTGTGTTTGTCTATTTACTTGTTTGTTGGCTAGTTAATGACTGCAGTGGTTCTTGGACAAAGATCCAAACTCAATGGCCCCTTGAACTGTTTTCAGGAGCTCAGCATCATGTTTCTCAATAACTTTTATTTGCTACATCTGATCTTCAATTCTGAAGCCCCCACTCCAACCCCTGTGGGAAGTCATGCACCACCTCCTGGGGCAACAGCCCCAGCACCCTGAGTGTGAGCTGGAGAAGGAAATGGAATCCACACTAGTCTCTCCCCACCCTGGACCAGCCACAGCAGCTCTCCAGCTGTTTCAAGCCAGAATCTCCATCCTGAAGCCTCATAAAAACCAATATTTAATGAGTATTTACTCTTTGCCAGTAACTGTCTAACACTTGATTTATATTATCTTACTTAATTCTCACCATTTTAGAGTGGGAAACTGGAGCACAGAGAAGTTATTTGCCCACAGAACAAACAGCAGGTCCATCCTTACTGGTTAATAAGTAAATGGCAGGCCTTTACAGTTATCCTTGAGGTTCTCCTGGTGGCTATGAGAGTGGAGTTTTATAATGTGCTAGCTCACAGTGGGATCAGCAAAGAAAGTTCCTATAGTTCTTCCTGGTCCCAGAAAAGCAACTTTATCTCCCTTACTTTCTGCCCCCCCCCATCTGTCCCCTCCCTCTTTCATTTTTCCCCTCCTTCCTTTGTCCCTTACATCCCTTTTCTAGTCCCCACTCCCCCTTCCTTCCCCTACTTTCCCACTTTCTTCCTTTGAGCTGGAGCTCCTATGCCTATTTCTCTGGGCTGACTCAAAAAGTCACTTTCTCAAAGATCTGACTGATCTTTGAGATCAGTCAAACTTTTCCTTCCTCTTTTTTTGTTTTGTTTGGAAATCACCAGTCTAATTATTTCCACAATGAACCTCCTTCTCATGAACGGTCACAACCCCAGTCCCAGAGCACCAGAGTGGGGTGGTTAGGTCCCTGACTCACCACCCCCCCAACCCCCTGCTCTAGTGCCTGACCTGGCATTGGCCTGATTGCCAGATTTATGGCCATTTATGGACCTTCACACAGATTTTCCCAGCCTACGTGAGGGCCTCCTCCAAGTGGTGCTGTTTACAAGTTGATAGATAAAGCAGACAGAGCTACTGGCCCTACCTCCTGGGGTGTGGTCTCACTCTGCCTTTGGGGTACAAGGGAACCAGCCTGAGGTCTCATTCCTGCTGCAATGGCCCCAAGAAATCTGGACATAGGGTCCCCACCACTTCCTTCCCCTCCTCCAAGGGCAGAGTTCAAAGCTCCGACCCCCCAGGAACCCCACTCCCACCATCTGCCCTGCCTGGCCTTGTGCCTCCAATTCCCATCTTGCCAATTCCCAGCCTTACCTCCAGGGCTGATCTACAGGCAGAGGTCCAGCTGGGTCCTGGGAGCACCCTGGCCACCGAAAGTACCTAGGCGCCCCTGTTCTCCAGAGCATGTTGTACGAGTTCATGGAAAGAAGGCCATTTCCGAACCAGCAGACCAGCCTCTCCTTTCAGCTGCTGGGTTTTTCTGTCTGAACTTCTCGGGACTCCACTTTGGTGAGAGGGGTGAACTCTGACCTTAGGGCTCAGGCAGCTCTGGAGGTGAGAGAAGATGGTGGTAGAGTGCCTGGGTCAGCAGCTAGCACTAACCTGAGGTAAGGCCTCATGGGAAGGCCTGCAGGGGAGGTCACAAAGCCCGAGCGAGATCAGGACCACTCAAACATCACTTAGCCATTTGTTCAAGAAAGAAGCAGAGTGCAGCTGACCCATTAGAGTCCAGAGAGGTTTGCCCTGATTGGGAGGCAAACTCTGAAGAACAAATAGGAATCAGTTGGGCAAAGACTGTGGGCAGGCACCTCACAGAAGAGAGCGGCACGTGTAGAAGCACGCAGGTGCAGAGTAGCGGCATCTTGGCGTCTACACACACACGAGACCAAAGGGGGTCACAGGGTAGGGCAGGTCCCCCCACACGTACACTCTGAGGGGAGGATGCTGGCCCCTTTCTCTTCTATCCCTAAACCAGAGCTTCATCCTATCTGGGGGTCCCAGGAAGCCTGGTGGTGAGGGTCACCTCTCCTCCCTTGTATGGTCAAGCATGGCCCCTGTGTTCATTAATGCCCACCCAGGAACTGGGGTGACCAATTGGAAGCACCCTGCACCCAGGGAGATCAGAGTAAAGGGCTATGTCCCCCAGCCACCCACCAGAGTGCAGAACCATGGCACCTGGACCTGGACCTGGACCTCTTAATTGCTGCCTAGGCCATGCCATGTGGCCGTGATGACCTCAGTGAGTTGACAGGGAAAGATCAGAATAGGTCCACAGTGGCCCTTCTCAGGGGGAAAGACAGGCCTGGGAGGTGACAATCACAGCTTCAGGGAGGCAGCTCCAGCCAGTCAGTGCCTCTGTGAGAACGAGGATGAGTAGAGACAGTCGAGCGACCAGGTCTCTGTGTGGATGATACCTGGTGCAAGGAGAGGGGCCCAACCCTCCAGACAGAAGCTTGCAGTCGTCGGGGACAGCCAGGAGGACCTGCTGCCTCTCCGCTGGGCAGCCTGTGACCACCTGTGCTTCTGGACAAAGAGTACATAAAACCAATATAGAGACACACGCATCACAGGCAAGAGAAAGGTAGAGCAACCCCAGCCCCACACTGAAACCCACTGGCACAACAGTTGCAGGTGAAAGATGGTTGCATCTACCTGACCCAGTCTGCTAAGCTGTCGGTGCAGACAGCTACTCTTATCCCCAGGCCTCAGAACAGAAAATGAGGCTCCCCAGAGCCCGGGATGTTTTCCTTCCTTCCTTGCCTAGAGACAGGTCTTAGCTCGTTGTTTCCTGTCTACAAGTAATTACAGTGCCAGGACACTATTCTGCAGGCTTGCCGTGGTGGAAAAGGAAGGAAGTTACAGGCCTTTTCACCGCAACTCCCTGCTCAGAGACGCCAGCTGGGAATTTGAGTAATCTGCGATGGCAGCCAGTAACCCCTGTGTGTTCCCCATCAGATCCCACATGAGACAGCACCCTTTTCGCACGGCCATCAGTCAGCCGCTACTGTAAGGCCTGACTGCCAAGGCCCAGTCCTCTCCCACTGCCCTGCAAGTATCTGGCTGGAGGTGGAAGGGGAGTCCATCACATACTCCCAGTTCATGCCAGCACCCCCATCCTCACCATAAGCTGGCTACTGAGACACCCTTTCCCAGCAGTCTCCTCTGGAGAGCCCATGCAACATGTCCCACCCAAAAGGCAGAGCAGGAAGCCAATCAGATATTGGCCCACCTCTTCAGAGCCCAGCTCAGTGACCCACACTGTCCACAGAACATCACTGGCTTTGTCCAGAGATGATTAGAAAGGAGTCACTTCCATCAAATTGAAGACTCAGTGCCAGGACTGGCTTTGGTCCATGACTTTAAGCAAGTTTTTTCCAGCAACTTCCCCGGTTGCTAACGCTTCTCTCCAAGAATAAGACTATATAACCCCAGCCAGGGGCTCTCCCTTATAGAGCAAGCAATGAGGACACAGAGATTCAGGGAGTTACAAGGCTTCTGGCCTGTTTGCTGCATTAAATGGGAATAATTATTTGTGAAAAGTCAGCTGAAAGCAGAAGGGAGAAATTTCCTTTTCGCAGGATTCATTCAGCTTTTACAGAAAGAGCCATAAAGTTGTTTTCCCAAAGTCAAGCTTATAGAAACATCTTCCCTACCAAAGAAGGCACTCCTGGTCAGGACAATAGGCTTTTGGATCTGAAAAAGAAAGCATCCCTATTATTTCAAGGATCAACAGGAAGAGCCAGTTATGGTTACGTGCAATTGTAAAGGTGGTGCTTTCACTAAAAAGTGGGAAACACAGGAGCAGATTCACCCTCTGCCCACAGAGCACCTGCCCAGTTGTGCCCTGGGCCCTGTGTGGAGGCCAGAGGAAGACAACACCCTCCTGCCAGTACAGTGGCCCTATTTCAGCGGGGCTCTAGAGTGAGTTCCCACAAATCAGCTTACCACGAATCTTGGGGACAATCACAGGTCTGAGAGGTGGCTTGAGTAAGAATTACAAACTGACAAAATATTGAACAGAAGCTCAGAGAGATGTGCTCCTATGCCCAAGGTCACACACCCAGGAAGTGGAGGAGACAGTTGCAAATCCCAAGAGGGTTTCTAGCACACATCTCTGTCAGGGCTGGAGGCCAAGACCAAGAGGTTATCACCCCTCAGGGCGTGCTGCGTAGATGAGGTGTTCCAGGAGTGTTTGTTCACTTAACCAACTAGGTTCTTGGCCCCACCACTTAGACAAAGGTTGGATTGCTTCTTCCTAAGCCCTCAATTTACTTCTCTCCAGTTCTTTCATATTAAGTGTTTGTTATAGGATTGTGGCTTCCGCAAACAATCCTAAAAGATATTGCTCCTGCAATTTCCTTAATCCCGCTGGTATTCCAAGCCCAACACACACAGCACACCTCTCACTTCCTCTAAAACTGGGAGCGAGTCTGTCAGTCCCACGGGCAGGGAATAAGCAGAGCCTGGGCTGAGGCACTCTGCATTCCTGTCCCCTGATAATCTCTGGCAAACCTGGGCCTTTCTGAGCCCCACTGGCCCAGACTGGGCAACGGAGTCAATGCTCACCTTGAGAAGACCTGGAAGGCTTGGGTGAGTGAGTAGTTCCTCAGGGTTTCTGCCACCCCCAGCTCTCACAACATGAGTTCATTCCCTAGGTTGGCTCCCTTCGAAGCTAGGACTAGACAAGTCTCTCCCATGGCCTATTTTTTCCTTTCTATTTTCCTCTCCATAAGAGCATTTCCACTTTGGGTTCCAGGTTCTGTTGGTGTTTCAGAGTCTACTGAATTGCCAGTCAAAACTGATGTATCCAAATCAATGATGGAACATCCAGGGCTCTGTCGCTCACCCTGTTGCTCACCCTGGCCCAGCAGGTTCTTGCCTGCATGTCACTGGGAGCAGCAGGCAGGTGCCTGTTAGGTAGAAGGTCTAACCATCCCTATCCCTCAGACAACTCAGAATGTAGAATGATTCCTCTCTGTACTTCCTGCTGGGAAGACACCATCACGGGGGATAGGAACAAGGGACGTGCAGCTCCACGGACCCCAGAGTCATCTGCCAGGCCCCATCTCCACAGATCTGGCTGTAAGGCCTCAGGGTTGGACACAATAATTCATGTAGATGAGGTCACACACTAGTCCTTCAGGCATTAAATGTATCCCTCGTGACAATTTCATTACATGGGAAGAACTGTTACATCCTCTCACTTTGTGTGAGTTTCCAAATAAAGAGATTAAGGCAGAAAAGGAACTTACTGTAAATTCGTTAAATTCCCCACAGCTGAATCATTTCAAAGGCAAGATTACAGAAGTTCTTTTGAGATTTTTGTTTTTAATAGCAGGAGTTAAAACAGGAGTCTTGTCACACACGGCATGAAGGCACTTGTGCTGGCAAGTATCTAGAGGATGTGGGGCTGAGTGCCCCGGACTAGAGAGACCCAAGGTCTCAGAAGTCTCAGGAGAGTTCAGACAATTGTCTGGTGTGTTCTGATATTTGCAAGAAGAAGAAGGCACCCCCCTACCAAACACCTGGGCTGCCCAACAAGCTGCAATGGTGTCTCCATACTCACCCAAGAACCAGGACTATCTCCAAATGCTGCACTGACTCAGCCTCCTTTTCACCAGCCCATCCTCCTGAGCCATCCTCCAGCCACCAAAACACAGCCCCCATCCCTGGGTTAATCTTCACTCAACACAAAGCTCTGTCAAGGCTGAAGGCCACACCAAAGTTCAAACAAGACAAAGGAAGTCTTACCTCCTGGGTCAGAAACACAGTTTCCTGGGAAAGGAATGTGAAGTCGGTGGATTGTGACCGTAAATGACACCAGAGACATTCTCTTTTCCTCCCCTCTAGACTTCACTCTCCACAGCTGTTGAGGGGGGAGATGGTTCCTCTTGGGAAACTGAGCATGACTCTCTACGGCCACACTCCAAAACTTTGCTCTCCTTCTCTCGAGCTCTTTCCTGGCAAGTTGCAGTGCCATATGAGCTGATGACACTTCACTGAACCAAGATTTCTTTTTTCATGTTAGTGTCATAACAAAGGACACTAATTGAAAAAATAACTATAACTGCATTTAACATTTGACAGCAAGTACTGAGATTCCATTATCACGGGTCATATTTTCCAAAGGCCCATTTCCCCACCATATGCTCCCCTTACCACAGGATGATGCCCAGGGAAAGGTGGAGTCCAGGTTCCCTCCACTAAACCTGGGAGCACTTGGTTGCTGCCTCCAGCAACAATAAATATGAGGCTAAAGGACTTCTGAGGCAAGATTACCCCCACTGTCTCCACCTCCATTTCTGGATCTTTAGTGCCCTGAGCTGCCAGGGAAATGGTGAGGCCATCCTGAACCACAGGGGGGGAGACCTAAGGAAACAGCAAGAGGACCCAAACAGCCCCAGCTCATGAATATGAATCTCATGAATATGGGATCATCATTTTACTCATCTATTTATTTTATTTGGGGGGCTTATCTGCTTGCACAAAATTTCCTTGGCAAGTATATTTTGTTCGTTAAAAAGTTAAAAATTTCCTTGGCAAGTATATTTTGTTCGTTAAAAAGTTATTGTTTTTAATTCCACTTGTATCTCTACCCTCTCGAAGCTTTACTGCATCTTGGCCAAGATCTACACAGAATTCCAACCACTGTCTCTTGGTATAATTCAACAAAATAAGCCCCAGAATCCTGACCAGCTTGTAGTAATGCCAGAAGTGTGTTGAGCTGAGTCCGGAGCTAGGTTGACCCAGAGCTGGACCCACCAGCACAACTGCCCTAGTACCGCAAGTTTTCCTCAGACCAAAGAATCAGTTTGTTGTTTTGGTCTGGTTTTAATCATAGAAGAGTGAAATCTTTTATTCCCTCATTCATTTATTCATTCATTCATCAAACATTAGCAAAGCCCTACATGTGCCAGGTATAGGACTAGGTGCTGGGACACACGTGAGCTGACATGAGGTCTTCATGGGATGAGAAATACAAACACATGGATCCAAATGAGCCTGCAAGTTGTGAGAGGGAATCCCTGACCCAGGCATGGAGAGACTTGCCATAATGGGGTTTGGCTGTGAATGGGGAGCACCGTGAATGGGGATCAAAGACAGGAGATGAGAAAATAGCATGGGTCCAGGTATTACTGGAGAACCCAGAAGACTGTGTTCTCTTACAACTACCTGGTGACAACTCCAGAACAGCTCCTAAACACTAGGTGTAAAACCAGGACCAGAGTCTCCCTGACACCCCCAACCCTCTGACCTAGAAACCAGAGCCAGACCAGGAATGCCCAAGGTACCCACAGGAGGGGGTCATACCCCTCTTCCACACCAGGACTCAGGGGAGACCGCTGGGGAAACCAACTCTTCCCCAACAACTCCAAGGGGTTTGACAAGTTCCAGGCACCCCCACATCTAATGGAGGAAGGGGAGAAGAACAGAAGCAGGAATCCCACAGGGGAAGTCCCTAAGCATCTCTTAATTTTACCTGTAAAATGGAAGTAATAAGTGACCCTTATCTCATGAGATATTGTGACATGCCCTAGAGATGGCAAGTCTTTGACTCCACAAATTCATAGGCTGGAACCCTAAACTGCAGTGAGATGGTAGAGAGGGTGGTAATTAAATCATGAGGGTGGAGTCATCAGAAAGGGAAATAGTGCCCCTGTAAAGGAGACCTGAGAGCTCCACCCTCACACCCAGTGCCCCCACCTCATGAGGACACTGAGAAGATGGCATCACTGAGCCCAGGAAGTGTACTAAGCCAGAAATCAAGCGAGAGCTTCTTTGCAAGCACAGTTTATAGAAAAGGAATGCAAGATGCATCAGCTGTCCCCGCCCCTACTGCCTCCAGCTACTGTTGCAACCAGCCGGGGTTCGCACACAACTGAGTCTCCACATATGAGCAAAGAAACCCTAGCCCTGATGCGGCTCTGTGGTCGCCATCATGTCTGGGGCTCCTGTTCACTACACAGATACAGTGCTGGGGTCACATCTCCCCTGCCATCTTTCCTGCAGCTGCTGGCCTGGGTGGGCAGCCCAGCAACATGGTCCCAGGCTACTGCCCCACAGGATCCCCTGGCCCCACCCCCAGTCCATTACCTCCAGGAGGCTTGCCAATGGGGAAGTCCTGCTGTCCCTCCAGGGGTCCCTCAAGCCTGTATTGCAGTTTCAGGTCAGGAAAGTCCAAACCTGATAGCCAGGCCTCCTATCTCGACTCCTCGCCAGCTGCCTCCCCTGCCATTTGTTCCAGGCAAAGCCAATTCCGACCATTTGTTCCAGTCAGGCTCCAAATGGGAGCCCATGCCTCCTCCTCCATCCTCCTCCATCCTCCATCCTCCTGTCAATCCTTTATATCTCTGTCAAAGTGTCACTTCCTCCAAGAAGCCTACTGGGGGTACATCTTCTGTCCTTCCTGTAAACCCACAAGTATGTCTCATGTGTTTTCACGCTGCGCTGTAATTGCCCAGTACACACGTAGCAGGGCCATTGCTGTACTTTCCACTCTTCTTCACACCTACCCCACACCCAGCACTCCCAGGTATGCCGGGGCACCTGGATTGGACACCTGTCACAATAGACGCTGTGAGTCAAGATGGCCACTCTTGGCAGGGAAAGCTTTGCTGTCTTGCAGTTACTGTAACTGCAACTTGCTCCAACAGTCCTCACCCTGCTGGCCCATTCCAGGTGGAGGTGATTGCGAAGACTGGACCCTGGCTGACATGCTGGACTCCCGCTGAGTGTACCGTGGACCCCAAGGGCGGCAGAAGTCAGGAAGGCTGGGAGACCCACCTTCACAGTCACCTAAAGAGATAAAACCTGCATCTCTTTGTGAAAACGGTTTTCAAAAGTGTCCCAGGAATTTGGGGGTTTCCCCAAATTCTGGTTCCAAACTCAAAAATATTTGGGAAATGATTATTTGAACCAAATTTACTATATGACTTTTGTGTGAACTCTGAGGTCCTCAGGGACACAGGTTGGCTAGTGAACAGAAACACTAGCCAACCTGTCTGGGCACAGTGAGCGCCTTTTTCAGAGATGCATACCTTGACCTCTACCCGTAACATTACATAATTTCACATAACATAGTTCGGGCTGTGCTGTTATAAAATTGGGAGTTCCCAATGATCCATCTTTTCTAATCTCTATATCTTAGGGGAGATAGTATGATATTTCTCAATACACTATGAATTGCCTTCTTTTACCAAGAGAGCATAGTTTCTTTCTCTTCCTCTCCCCTCCCCCAAGTTTGACTGAGAAATTACTTGATACACACCACTACGAATATTTAAGACATGCAAAATGATGATTTGACTTGTATCTACTGTGAAATGAGTGGTGTCATACATCTTGTTTCTTGTTGAAGCTGTAAGTCATGTATATGAGTGTTTCCTCATTACCCTGGCTACCAGGAAGCTCAGAATTGAGTTCTGGTCCACATTCTGCCCAGACACTAAGAGAGAGTGTTTTGCTTTTTAATCTTTTCCCTTTTATTATCTTCCTTTTTTATATTTTCTCTTAGCCATGATTATTTATTATAAACCTGTATTATTGGTATGACAAAATTCCTTACAGAAAGTGACAAAATGCACATAGAAAAACATAAATGTGTAATATTATTAACAACAATTATTGCAAAAAACACATCCATTCCAAAGAAAAGCAGTGAGTCCTACAGATGGAAGCATTAACTCTTTTCTGAAAAGGAAAACGAGAACCCAAGATGGGTGTCCTTCCTCAGCCTAATTTTTGATTAACCTTCTCATTCTGGTTTTCAGAGTCTACAGTGATGCCCCCTTCCCTCCCCCCATACCCCTTGACAGACTGAAACAAAACCACCCTCAAGATCAAATAGATTACGTTAATAACAGAGAAGAGAGGATGGTCTGTGTCCTCTCTCCAAGCTCCACCAAACAACAGGCTTTTGTGCTGCCCGGAGGGATGGGGGCAGGGGGCCCTGGTTGTAGTGGGCAGGGTCTGCCAGGCGACAGCCCCAGAAGGCCCCATGTGAGTTTGGGTGGATAGAGGTTTCTGCTGTGTGATACCCTGATCTCTACTTCCAGGCCTTCTGAAGACTCAAGGAGAAGTTGCATTTTTCAGATGGCCCCAGCCACAGTCACTTCACAATGGGGTACGTGCTGACTTTGCCATCCCTCCCTGTAAACAACACTTAACTAAGTGTACTTCCAGAAAAATCTAATTTTGTTCCTTAGGAGTCTTCAAATCTGGAGAATAGAAGAGGAAATACAAGTTCATGGGCCAAGTCAACTCTTGTAACAGAGCAGATCTCAGTAGGCCATGAGAGGTCTCTGGGGAGACCCCACAGTCACAGATCCCACTCTCGGTTCACCAACTACTGGCATCCAGCTGGAAAGTTAGAGCAGAAGTAAGTCTTCATAGGTTTGTTTGTGTCACAAGAGGCCCACATGAAGCCTGGGGATCTGTGGTTGGTCCTTCAAATAGATTTCTCTGGACCTATCCCATGGGTGTACATCTACTCCAGGTGTACCAGTAAACCTGTGCCAGGATCTGTGGGTTCCTAGGAATGGCTCACTTTGCTGAAAAGCAAGATAACAGCAAGTTATGTAAACAATTCACCTATCCTTGTGAAAAATGAAAATGGAATAAATAAGATCTTATTGGAAAAATCAACTAGCCAGCCGTCCCCCCCTGAGGCAAAGCTAGCACCTGCTATTGGTCCGTGACTAACAAACTACTGGGTGCAGAGCCCCTGTTCGCTGTGAGCTTAAACTGAGACAAGGTTTCCTGACAGGCATTTGTCTCACTCCACATTGCCCTTGCAAGCGAGGTGAAGGCCAAAGATACCTGGGAGGCCTGTTGCTGGCCGACGCTGCTACTGGCAGGTAAGTCTTTCCAGAGAGTGACATTTCTGATAGGCAGAGCTACAGAGAACTTGGACAATTCCATTCTTGGACATTTCCCTGAATGTAGCAACGGTAGCTCCTGAAAAGTTATTTCAGATGGAGCCTGGAAATTCCACTTGCTCTTCACTCCATGGCCCTTACTGGAACCACTTAGCTCATCTCAACCTAGTGTGCACAGGCAAGTGCTGATCTGGAAGGCAAGGACAGTCACCTGTCGCCTCTGGCCACTAAGTCTCCAGACAAGTCTTGTACTCTCTGGCCCTCAGTTTCCTCATGTGCAGAGATTCAACCCTACTATCCACAATTTCCAGCATAACTCTGCAGATGCAGGTACAATGTGTCAGAACCCTGACACCATCATCATCACTGTTGCTCTGTTATTATCATAGAATTGGGTTTTGTTTTTCACTGTGAAATCTTGGACAGGCTACTTCTTCCTCCTCAGTCTCAAAGGCTACATCTATAAAACGAACAGGCTTAGAAACAGATGTTCCTTATCTGTCTACCTCAAAACACAGTCACCTGTCTATCAAGAGACATACAAGTTTACACTAGAACATAAACCAACACCCTGCTTCCTTTGCTGAAAAGGGCTTTCATTAAAAAACAACAGCAAAGTAATAAGTTTTAATGAGTAGTAACCCTGACTCTCCCTGTCAGCCTTCTTAGGGCCCATGATAGAGTTCCACACTATTCTCACACAAATGACATTGTGATTCAGGCTACACAGGGACCTAGGAAACAGATTTGATTCAGAATTATTGATGTCCTGGTGAACCACTGTCTCTTCTGATTAGTCAACAGGTCTTGCCAAAGGGCCTTTTATATGGCTTAGCAGGGCCCAGCTCAGCCCAGTGGTCCCTGGAAGGGCCTTGCAGACTCTGTGGGGAGAGCAGACATGACAAGGACTTATATAGAGGTCAGACTTATAACTCAGGGCTTTATTCCAGTCGTCACTGCACACAGCCATCTGCACAAGAGCCTTGGAGAGAAAATTCATGGAGACAGGCAATGGAGGAAGGCTTCTGGAGAAGGAGGCTCCAGAAAAGGATTTTTAGAGTTAATCTTCAGCCAGTGAAATTGGAGGAACACAGTGCTTTATAGACATGATCCTTGAGCTCTTTGTTTTTATTTGGAGGAGCAAATAAAAGTTCTTTCAGGCAGATAATCCAGATATGTTCCTCACCCTTAGATTCCTGCTAACACCTGCATGGCTTATTATGTCTGCCTCTGCCAGCTTCAGGAACTATGTAGGCATACATTCCAGCATTTCTGCAAGGGCCCTTTTCCCTATCCTGGTTGCACCCTGGCTGGCTGAAGAGATGCTTCTCAGTCCCTTGCCTTAGATGGTCATAGACCCGCTCTAGAAATACAAACCTGTTCTCATGTATCTTCAGCTCTTTCCTCTCCTTTCTGCACTCAATTTGCTTTGACAACCAGAAAGTTAAGCAGATGCACAAAATGAACCTTTTGTTCATTTTCCACACTTCACTGTAAAGAACAGAAATTATTAATGAAAATTTATAGGTCCATCTGCTGGGAAACACCTTTCCCCCTCTAGGTCAGGAGCTTGCATGCAGGGACATTTGTGCCATTTTAAATCACTGATGATAATTGGCTAGAGCAACATCTGCTTGGATGATTTCCCTTTTCCCTTCTGTTTTATCCTGAACTTTCCATCTCTCTAAATTTCTTTCCAACTGTCTTTCCTATTACTTCTGTCTGGCTCTTGGTTGACTTTCCTTTTTTCTATCATAGTGGTTTTTCAACACAATCCATTTGCCATGTTATTGTTCAGATTTAATTTCCTACTTTCAAGCTACTGTGTTTGAGGGTTCTGGTGGGTTTGTTGTTGTTTTTTTGTTTTTTTTTTTTTCTGTCTAGGAAGGAAATATTCCCATGGGAAAAGATAAGTGTGGGGTGTGGGGCGAGGGTGGCAAGGGTCTATCTCTGAGGTGTCCAGACTCATACAAAGAACTTTTTAATGAATTGTTTTTCCTCAGAAAAAGAAGACATGTGTAGTCTCTCCCCCAGAGGGCTCTGAATTCTTGGCTGAGGAGGGAGAAAAGAAAGTGCTCCCAACCCTCTTCCCCCTTGGGGTCCTACATCTCTGAAGGTTACCATGGGATAAAGCAACATTTTCATGTCAATTGTGTGATATGAATTCCAGGTTTCTTGAGGACACGGCACATCTGAGCGTCCTGACGGACCAAATCACCTTGGGTTTTCCGCGGCCATTCTGGAATCCTTGGGAAGAGCTCCTTTTATTCCCGGACCGCCTTTGAAGACACACAACCTTTGACCCTGATCAATGCATCCTCCTCCCGCAGCAGCCGAGAGGAGACATGCTCAGAGGAAGAGCGGCCGCTAGGCCCTGACCTCTCGCCCTGCCTCTAACCTCACTGATAATTGAGTTTTCCATCCGTACTCACCAGCAGGGTCTAAACACAAAGAAACCCTCCTTGCTCTGTCTTTAACCAGATGAAGCCAGGAGCCGAATCTGTTCAGCTAACACCAGTATCCGGCACCAGAACACCCAAGAGGACCCCCAGACTGGGAGCAGCTCCCATCCCACCCAGCTCCCATCCCACTCATTCCTCTTCCCCAGTCCTGACCTCCTTCAGTTTGGCTACAGTTCTAGCTGGATCTGCTCCTCCAGAGGTAGCGCTGGGAGCAAAGACCATGTCTCCCTGAAAGGTACCCACTGCAGAGGGGTTCAGAACACCCCCACACACCCTCCCCAAGTCCTGCTGTACAAGCAGGCTTCAAGCAGGCTTCTCAGTCTCTGCTTAAATACTAAAACCTGAACTTAAGAAAAATGGAAATAAATGTCCTCTACCTCACTTTCAGTCATTGTAAAATGTCTTATTTTAGAATCTAACTAACAATAATATGTCAGGCCCGGGGAGCAGCTCAAGCCTGGGTTGGCCTCCGGCTGGAAGGACCAGATAACCAGAATCACAGACCCCCAACCCCCAGTTAACTGCTAGACAAGTATGGGTGCTGGGACCCACTCTTGACCTGTCTTTCCCTCAGGGATACCCTAGGGACTCTGTCTGCTGTCCACAGAGTCCTAGAGAGGCCATCCTTGGAGTGTGCAGACCTCCCAGATAGAAGAATACTATGGCCTCATCTTCATGAGCACAAAGCCTCTTGCAGGTTACCTGGTCTCCTCTCCCCACCCTTACCCCACCCCCACCAAGGTAACTGTTGTGTCCCAGGAATCTTGTCCAACATCACCTAAACTCAAAAGAGATGTAGCTGAGACCCAGTGAGTAAGCTTTCTAGAGCCTTGGGTTGCTTCAGGATGCCGGGAAGGAGGAGGCTGGCAGGATCTGAGGTGCACCAGGAAAAGGTGCCACAAACAAAACACCTGGTAGAGACAGGGTAGATATGGCTAGTGCACTCAGGAACATGGGGTAGGGGGAGCTTCCTTGGTGATGAATGGCATGATCTGAGCCTTCTGGAAAGAACAGCAGGAAGAGAAGGACAGAGAGAAAGGGGATCTGTCTGGGTGGAGCCTCCTGTGAGGCTATTGATTGGAAAGCTAGAAGACTAGTTGGAGAGAGGGAGGAAGCAAGAGAGGGAGGAGGAAGGAGAGAAGGCAAACAGACACCATGAGATGCAGTGTGTGTATGTGTTGGGTGGGGGATTGTCACAGGGTTTGGTCGCCCATCACAAAAAGGTGGAGTTTAGACCCACTCTCCACCTCTGAGGGCTCCAGATAGACTTAGCATCTCCAAGCTCCATGTCCTTAACTATAAATGGGGAAATGGGGCTGATGGGGCCACCTTGTGAAAATTAGGTGGTTGTGAAAATTAAAAAGCAATTTTTAAGTACATGGGACACGGCAATAGATGATCCATATACATGAGGAAAGGATGGAGAGCAATCCAGGTGGTCTGGGCCCCCAGAGAATCTGATGACCCCCCTCCCCCAAGCTGCAATGTGGTTGTAGAATTGTCTCCACTGAGCTCCAGAGAAACCTGTAAAGGATGCTCTCTGGAAGGCTATAGTCCACCTGCCAACCAAGAGCAGTGCCACCAACCTCTACTCCCCTCTGGCCAGTGAGCCCCCTCTCAAGCCCTCCTTCTTGTCACACCACCAAAAGGGTTTAAAATTCTTGAGACACAGACCACCAGGTACCATCTCAGACCCCCTCTGCCTTGCTTGTTTCTGCATCCTATACCTTTTCTTAGACCCCTGGGATATCTGACCCCTGACCCCAACCATGCTTGGGCCCCTTAGACCCACATATCTCAGTTCCCAGCCTCTGCCCTTTCTCCAGACTCCTGGCTGTGAGGCAACAAGTAGACAGGGTCACCTGTCCTGCCTCTGACCAGGAGGCTTCCAGCCCACTAAGGTCCTGGCTTTAGTCATGACCCACCAGCTCTCTGCCTGAGCAGCCATGCCATGTACCCAGAAAAACCCTCAGATTCTCCCTCCCCACTGCTCCCCAGGCTGGTATCCTCAGGCTGACCATACAGGTTGGACATCTGCCCTACAAATAACAGTACAAGCATCATCTAGAAATGCAAACAGCATCTTTCATCAATTAGATGATCTCCTTGTCTCCAAATATAACAAAGAAAGGAACCAGAAAGGACCACTTGGGTGGCATTTGTGGGGTGTAGATAAAAGATACCTCAATGAGAAGATTGCAGCCCCCACTGACCCCACCAGGCCTAGAACATGTAGCCAAGGACATCCCATCCCATTCCCACCCCCCACTCTGTATGTTCACAGAATCTAGCTACACGTCCATCAGAGGTCAGTGTCTTAATAAGTACATGAAATGATATCTTCTATAGAATGTGCTTTAAGGGGTTGCCGGGGCGGGGGGGGGGGCATGGGCATGGAATGTTTCTTCACTTCACCTGTTCATTTAGAATCTCACCCATGTATCCAGTCCTTAGTCAACAGCACCTTCTACCCAGGCCCTGGCCCTAAGGATGCTGAGATAAGGATGCAAAGGCCTCAGAGCTACATCCAGTGACAGGATAAGCATAGCATCAGAGGCACATGGGGGCAGAGAGTAGGGAAGTTCAGAGGAAGAAGAAAACTGTCTCCCTGGATTGGAAAATTCAAGAATACAGCACAAACAAGGTGACTTTTAAACTGAGTTCTGAAGGGTGAATAAGAGTTCTTCAACAAAACCAATCTGAGAAGTCTGATGACAGAATTGAAATCACTGGAGATGAGGAGGAAAGTGGGGGCTGGGGTGCCCAGTGTTCAATGGTGGAGGATTACAGAGGTATTGGTGGTCGTGGTATGTGATAATATATATCTGAAATGAGGTGACCCTATACCCTTCAATCACATGCAGTGTTGGAAACCAATGTTACCTCCATCTTTAAAAAGTTACCAAAAACAGACAAGCATTCCTTCAGCCTGAAAGACATCACAGTTACGGCCATGCAACATCTCCCTGGGGAAGTAGCATGAGAAGAGACCCAGAACAGAACAGAACAGAACAGAACTCAGATGTAGACTCGGCCCAGGGCTGAGGGGAAGGGGTTTTATCCTCACTGCTCTCTCCCAAACCTCAGGACTCCTGGAAGCTTTTGGAGAGTTTAAAAAACATCGCTGTCCCGCCAGGTCCCCAGAAGTCCTGAGATATAAGGCTTACTGTGCTACCTGTTCTTAAACTATTAAAATCCCCCCATAAATCCAACTTTGAGCCATAGTTGAAAACCCCTGGTTCAGACCAATGCTTCTCCAATGAAGTGCAAATTTGCCCAAGGGATCTTGTTAAAACTGCAACTTCAGATATCGAAGATCTAGGGTGGGGCCTGAGCGCCTGTATTGCCAACCAGATCCTGACAGACAGTAACCAGGTTGCTGGTCCTGTGACCACACTGTGAGTAGTCTGAGTCTCCAATGCAACTTAGAAGCCTCAGGCAGCACCCACCCCAGGGGTGATGAATTGACCCTCTGAGGCAGTCACCCTGGGTCTAGACTGGGAGGGTGTTGGGGATAGCTATGTCTTCAAGGTCACAGGGGTGGAGACTTGACTGTTTACCTTGTCTTGAGAGCTGGCAAGGCCTACCTGTCCCTGCCAGTTGTCTGCCAGCGGCTGCACTCAAGGCCAAGTGGTAGTGGGGGGAGTCTGAGGGCGCCAGCTGACTCCCCAGGCAGAGAGGTGGTGGCAGCCTGCAGGGTAAACATTGAGTAGGGCTTTTCTTTTTCTTTCTCTTCAAACAAGGCCTTCCAGCACTGGTCACATAACCCTCAACCTAGCCTCTGTGCTATCAACACAAAGGCACAAGCAGGGTCATTCCAGCCCAGAGATAAAACTGATCCTCCCAGAATGGGAGGGGAGGGGGATTTCCTCTTGGGAAGAGGCCCAGCAAATCAGGAGATTCAACAAGCCCAGTCTGAGCCCTGCCCTCCAGCGAGTCTCAGGTTTTTGTTGTTGGGGTGGCTTTCTTTCTCCCCCAGACTGCATTTTATGTGCTCCCTCAGCAGATCTGCCCACCCTAGACAATGGCCTCTTTCTGCAGACAATGGTCAGCGTGAGGAATGTCGCAGGAGGGTAGGGCTCAGGGAGGGACAATCAGTTTTCAGAGTCCAGAGGCGGGTGGGTGCCATAAGGAGGGTCCTCAAAGGTGTCATTTATAGGACCCTTCCAGATAGGTGCTCAGACAGCAGGGGCTGGGGGTGGGCAGCAGCCATAGTGCTTGCCTGGAAAACTTTGTTTAATGAAAAAACAAACAGTCTCCCCCAAATTAGACCAAGGCTGGCTGTTCCCCATCTGCCCCGCCTGCAGAACCCAGCTTGGGCTTCCATCAGCCAGCTTTCCAGAGAAGAAAGGGCTTATTCATCCCCTAAGGTGGAAACTTGCTTTCTCAGAGGGAAATTGTGTAACCGTTTTGTAGTGGGATTGACTGCAGTCAGTCCTCAAGGTCTTTTGGAAAAAGAAAAGCAGATAAGGGGACTGCGACTGGAGCCAGAGCCAGTGTCTTCTTTGCCTTTGACTTGTTCCTGCAAGGTGATCTTTCTGATAGAGTCTCTGTATCTGATGAGGATACAAACATCATGTCAGCTGGACCCTGAATTACAAGAACTCTCAGAAGAAATAAAAAAAAATGAAAGATTCTTTTGGTAGACAATCAGACATTCAAACATGCACTCCTGGGCGCATTGGTGGTATAGTGGTGAGCATAGCTGCCTTCCAAACATGCACTCCTTTGGCACCAAGTCTGACACATAGTAGGTACTTCATAAACATTAATTGAGTGAATGAAACTTTTTGAAATAGATGATTCTGTCACTCCCTGCAGATACATTTCTTCATTTTTCTTAGCATGGACTACATACAGCTTGTCTCCTGGTCCCTCAATCCCTCAGCAACCTCACAAAACTCCCCCCCATTCTTGCCCTGCATGCCCCCTTGATGCCCCAAAAATATACTCCCTTACATGCAAGCACATACACAAGCACAGATGCATACACATTTGAGGAAGCACAAACACACAAGCACTCACATGCACACAGATATACACATATAAGCATGCACACACATAAGCACACACATGCAGCAAGCACTCATACAAATGCACACACAAGCACACAAAGCATGCACTCATACAAGCACACAATTGCTTCCTTTTGTTTCTTGAGTCAAACCATTACTCTGTGAGCCACTAGGTACTTATTGCAACTCTCCTTGACTCTGAGCTACTCATAAAGATCTGGGGACTCCTCCCGCTCAATAGGCATCTCCAGTGTTTGCTCTTCCCCCAGCGAACCTTGCTCCTGGGTCATACCTATCCACCTCCATCAAACCTGGATACCTTGAGAACAGAAACCAAGTCTGAGTTAACCCAATATGCCAAATGATGTTCCAGGACCTGGCCCATGAGGGCATTTGGGGTTCTCCATAAGTAGGGGAGTGATTACCTTGGCGTGGGTAGGACAGTCCTGATTTGGCCGCAAAAGCTCCATATCCCAGGGAGCCCTTCAGTCCCAGGCCAACTAGGACAGTTAACTCCTCCATCAGTGTGTCTTAAATGAATAAATGCCTAAGTATTTGTTCATTCATTCATTCAGTCAGTCAGTCATTTATTCAGCATAAACACAGCAAATTTTATGAGCTGGCTCCCTGCTGATCAAGCAGGGTATCTCTAACATCCCACACCCTTCTGCACAGTCACTGCCCAGAGAGCAGAGGGGTGAGTGTTTGCTGTGAATGAACATTTAAACCCATTAGGCACCTTCCCTAGGCCCTTGTTTATCTTCCTGGCTATCTCTTCCGGCAACCAGCCTTGTTTAGAATGCTTCTGTTGACATCTGCCTTATCTCCTGGGCTTGCCTTGGTCTCCCCAGCTCTGTCCTCAGAAAGATGAGCCTGCTAGACTCACAAGCTCACCACTGGATTACTAGCTGAGGTTTGACATGTCCCCAAAGCTGTCGCCAGCCCCAGTCCTCAACAGTCACCATTACAGTCAGACCCCATTTGTCTGTTCAGCCTCCTCAAGACCCTGCAGCAGCTTTGCCCCATCTGTCCCCAGTTCTAGGTCAATCAAGCTGAGGGAGGATCAGGCTTTGTGCTACCCAAGATGGTGGGAACATCTGGCTGCTCCTTCCACCCCACCTCCTTCCCAGCCTAGCCAAGTGAGCCCACACAGCCCAACCCTGAGGCTTTCAGGGGTGCCACCTCCCCGAATGGTATGTCAGAGCTTCCGACCCAACAGAATCCATATAAACAGACAAGTCTGGCTGGAATCCTCATTCAGTTGTTTAGCTGGGTGATCACAGGTAAGTTCCTTGGCCTCCTGTGCCACCTCAGATAAACAAGGACATTTATGAGGCCTACCCTGCAGCACCATTACAAAGATTATAAGAGAAAGAGAATGAGGAGGTACCCAGTCAGAGTCTTGTGCATAGCACACACTCAGCCGCAGCCCAAAAGGGGGGAAACTGGAGTGTAACAGGAGCACGATGAGCACTCTGGAGCCAGGCCTGCGCTCCTTGGAAGTTCGTTCTGATTACAAGGGAAGGTCACCAGGCAGGGGACCAAGCCCTTTCTATTCAAAAGTGCTCTGTCCCCAAGGAAAGAGGATCAGATGGCCAAAGTCACCCCAGCCAAGATGAAGGGAAAGTATCACTTTAAATGTGGACATTCTGAAGACTCTGGTTAACAAAGGACAGGAGAAGAAATAAATAGAAGAGATAGATTTTTGTTTTAACCTTTGCTCTAAAACTTCACAATCGAGAGTTCAAAATTTGCCAAAAAAACTGATCAAAAGCACAACAGAAAGACAAGTAGTGATGAGGCCTCTTGAAGTGAACACTCTGAAGATGCATTTCCACCTGCACCCACCACCCACACTCATGTTCATCCACCTGGGCCCTGCTCTCCTCACCCCTGCTCCCCCAGCACTCCTTGGGCTCCTGCCTCTCTCTCTCCTCTCCCCCCTCACCACTGAATCTCTGGCTGGCTCCTATGACCAAGTCTTTTCTTAAATTAAAACACATCACTGTGTGACCCCACGAGCCAGGAGCTCTGAAAATTATGATATTTTGAGAAAGTCCTTCTAGAGATTTTTCTCAGCAGTTGCTCTGATTTGGCTACTTTAGGGAAATCTTTTTGGCATGGGCATTGTTTGGGGGTAAAGGGGCTCACATAATGAGGAGGTGCCATGGGTTCAAACCCACCCAGACTCACGCAGGGCGGAGGGCAGCAGCAGGACCGGCAAAAGGAGACACTGCCGCAGCCCCAACGGCAGGTGTTGCCCATCTTGTTCTGTGTTGTGAGAAGTCAGGCCACAAGAAGAATTGGAAATTAACTGGCAGTGCCCCTTGAAACATCTCTGCACATGCTGTACTCATTTTTTCCCAATTAGCCTTTGGAAATACTTGCTTTTGTTCCTCACTAATTTCTGGGTAATTGTCCACTTTGGAACTCTTACAAAATGGGTAGGTATTTGAGAACCATGATGACCTATGACCTCTGACCCAAGGTGATCTTTACTGTGGGTTGGGGGTGGGGGGGGTCGAGCAAGCCATGAAAGATTGATTTGAGCAGAGCTGAGTTAAACAAACAAGCCATTCACATAACTTCAAATCCGGAGGCAAATCAGGTAAAAATGTTAGCAACCTTTGTGGCCTGGAATTTCCTGTCCCCACAGTCAGGAATTCGGATAATACCTCTCCTAGCTTCTACAAGTACTGCCGAAGAAGTTTCTGGATCTCCCCTTCAAATAGCCCCCCAGAGCAGTCCGTGGAGCATCCTAGCACCCAGCCAGGATGAGTTGAATTCTGCCCAATACTTTTAAAAGGGGGACCAAAAAGTGCACCTTTAGACTACATACAGTAGTAATTCTATATGTGTTTCCATCAGCAACCCTTTTTTCACTATTCATCCACTCACTGTTCATCATTTCTCCAGGTTTGGGGAAGATTCTTCCTAATTGAACAAACTACGATTTTAACTCATTTGTTTTCCTGGGTTGTCACCATTAAGACACAGGGAACTGAATATTGGAGCTGCTGAGACAGGAGGCCATGGGAGCTGGCACCCAGAGGGAGACCTGATCTCAGGCAGAGAGCAATCCATGACTGCAGTGGGTGCTGTGAAAGGCAAGAGGCGAGGGGCGAGAATTGGGTTTGATGGCTGCCCCTCTGGGACAGCAGGACCAAGTGTCCCAGCTCCTGTTACTGTCATTCCAGAAACTTCCCTTGGGATGGGGGTGCCCAGGCTGGCAAAAACTGAGCCCTCCCAATCACTGACCAAGCCATGAAACAAAAAGGTGGGGGAAAGAGGGGGTAGGAAGCCACAGGCAGGATTCCGTTTCATTTTCCCTAAGGCACAGTTACCTTAAATTGAAGAAAACAAACAAAAATAACCTCAATTACATTAATAAGCATTTTAAAACAAAATCAGCAATAGCAATCTTGTGACTGGATTTTATGTTCTACAAGTCTCCAGGCTTAATACACATGCACAGACTAATGATGGGCAGCTTCTGGATTTGCAGACTGACTGCCTCACTAAATGTTCTTGTAACCCCAAAGCCAAAGCTTGCAGTGATTTTGCAATAAAGATCAAAAAACTTCTACGACCCTCATTGGCACAGCCAGGCGTGGTGGAACACAGGCTCTCAGACCACGCACAAGTGTCCTTCCAGTCGGCTTAGTGCCCTGCCTCCCCCAGCTTTGTACTTTTGATGGGAAATTTGCTGCTTAAAGTGACCCCAGCAGCAGGGCTGCCCAGTATTCTAAGTGCAAGAAGGCCCTTATGGACAAAACACTCCAGCTCCAGAAGCTTCCTTCAGGCAGTTTGCAGAGCTGTGGCTGATGAGTTTGGTGACAGAGAATCAGTGACACTGTGAATCAAGCATCTTTAAAGAGAAGCACACACAGAACAGGAGAACTCAGCAGGTGACAGAAATGCTGTAACCAGAGGCTCCCAGGACCCTAAGCTTGCATTTCTCCTGGTAGCCACAGCTCAAGGCCACCATATGATGATGGATGGCCTTCACACAATCTCATTTCCTGTTTTTTCCAGTTACTCTTACATGCTAAGTATACTGGTGCAGAAAAACATCAGCTACAGAGACCGCTTCCTTAGTGTAGGGTTCTTCCAATATGTCAACCTTTCACAAAGCTGCAAAGTAAACCTGTGTGTGAGCTCCATGACAACACCTACCTGTCCTATTCTTGCCAGCCTCCCCAGAGCAAAATTCAGGGTTAAAAATAGAGTTTATCTCAATAAATGTTTGTTGAGTGAATGAGTGATGTAAGGATGGACATGGAGGTCAGAGTCCATCAGTGCAACATGGAAGACTCCTAGGAAGTGTCCATAAATGCCTATTTGCCACCTCACCACCTGCTGATCCCTGTAGCTAGTGCCGAGCCTGGATCTCTACTAGCATACACTGTTTAATCCACACTATCTGCTGAGTTTATGAATCAGTCTCACCTCACCAGTTAGGCCACAAGGGCTTAAAGAAGTACTGTGCCCAAAGTCACAGCTGGCTGAGGCCAGGGAGAGCTTCCAGCCCAACATCATGACCCTAGGGCACTGTTCTTCCCACTGTACCAGGCTGAGGACTTGGCTACATGCTGGCAGGCCCAGTCCCAGCAGTCACAGGTCAGTGAGCTCTTGCAAAGCCCACAGGGACACCTAATCCCTGGGACTCTGCTTTCTCTTCCCTCCAATTCTCCCGCCTAAATTTCTCCTTTCTCCTGTAATCACACACGCCTGATATGAAGGCAGTTTCTATTCTCCAGTCCAGGGCTTGCCTTTAGAGAAATAATTGACGGGCACTCAGCCTTCAATACCTGATCCCAGGTAAATTGAAACCCACAGCTGACTCGACTGTATTGTGGGGATGGCCGTGAGGACACAAGCCAGGCAGAGGCGACTGGGTTCCAGAAGCTTTGCAAAGTGGGGGTTTTTATCTCTTTTGACTTGAATAGGTCAGAGCTGGAGGTGGGGGTGGAGGGATGCCAGTCCCTTTCTTGGCATTTATTGAAGATCAGGGGAAGATGGAAATAGCATTTGCTCCATTTGTTCTTCATCTTAAGAAAGGGGTTACCTTGACTGCATCTCCAGGAATATCGAGGGCTTCCTGACAATGGACATAAGAAGTTCCCAGACTGGAATGGCTAATGGAAGAGTTCAGATGGGGTGGTAAGCTGCAAAATACAGGCCACAAGCTGCCTGCAGATTCAGGGTGAGCTGGTTGTTAGTCTCCAGTCCCACCTGCTATGTTCACTGCCCATGGTGCTGTCAGGGAGGGAGGGGCAGCAGGATAGCACTCCTCCTCCAGGATGTCCTTCACTGCCCCCCTATCCTGGGCACTCCCACACCCCAATCTTGCAAAACCCAAGCTAAGTGGTTTTCCTTCTCTGAAGATGTCTTTGATGGAACTCCCTGAATTAGGCATATCCTCCCCTTTGCCCTGGTCAGCTCAATATGCCCAACACACTATCCTGAAAACACAGCTTGCTATGTCTGCTCTCCCAGAGGAAGGTCATCATCCCCCCTCCAATGTGGGGTTCCCTAAACCTGCACGGTGTCTGTCACACACCAGGGACCTCAAAGGAGCAAGTGAGTGGATAATTGGGAGAAGATAAAGATGAACTTCTCTCAATTTGCAAAGTCTTCATGAACTTTTATTTAAGCACCATAATAATGCACAGCATGGTCTGCAGAACACTTTAGCTCTGATTTCTCTAACCAGAAGGAATCCCCTCTTCAGCACCCAGAGAGAGACGAGGTAATGGTTTCCTCCAGATGTCCCAGGGGATGGTGAGCAGGGGAACTGAGTGTCTGGATAGCCTTAGCAGGAAAATCTTTCATAATAGTCCACACCATTACCTCCTGGCAGCCGTGTTCTTTACCACAGTCAACATTTATTACACACTGGTCTTCCAGGCACCATGCTGGGCACCTGGTCCATCTTAATTTTAGTGTATCCTCAGATCAAATGTAAGTGAGTGGAACACAGGCTCTCAGACCATGCACAAGTGTCCTTCCAGTCAGCTTAGTGCCCTGCCTCCCCCAGTTTTGTACTTTTGATGGGAAATTTGCTGCTTAGGTTGAGCTTGGCAACGGGGTTCTAAACACAAGAAGGCCCTTATGGAGAAAACACTCCAACTCCAGAAGCTTCCTCCAGGCAGTTTGCAGAGCTGTGGCTGTGAGTTTAATGGCAGAGAATCAGTGACCGTAAATCAAGCATCTCTAAACAGTAGCACACACAGAACAGGAGAACTCAGCAGGTGACAGAAATGCTGTAACCAGAGGTTCCCGAGACCCTAAATCTGCATTTCCTCTGGGAGCCATGGCTCATGGTCACCATATGATGATGGCCTTCATTTTATAGACAGAGATTTGAAGCCCAGAGGTGATAAAACAACATATCCCAGGCCACATGGTAGGTCAGCGCCAAGCATGAGTCAGCACTCAGGCCTCTGGCTGCAGAAACCATATACCAGGAAGTGAGGGGTGAGGTGGGTGAGGCCCACGTGTGTCAGCAATCCCACTAGCCTTTTTTATCTACCAGGTCCCCATCCCTGGGGGGACCCCACCCCACAGTCCTGTGGGACAGATGGGCCTATGTCCCCCTTACAGGTGAGGGAACCCCTCCTAAGGACTTGGTTCCACTTATCAAACTAGCAGGTCTATCCATGACCATTCATCCCTTCCATCTGCCCAGTCCAGGTTTGTTGAAACATCTTCAGAAGTCAGCACATGTGAAACATATGAGGCCAGGGCCCTGTGCTCCCCGTTCTCCAAGTTGACATGACAGCCCCATCAAGAGGGAACAGAGGTCAAGCAGAGCTGTCACAGTGAGAGCTATTCCCAGAGGATGGGACTCCTGGGGTTGGGAGACGGTAAGTCAGGACCTAGTGCACTTAGCTCATGGATGCTGAGGCTCCTCTGGGGTGGGGGCTGGGGGGGGATAGAGCCAGAGGATAGGGCATGTGGCCCCAAGTTCAGCATCTGCACTGGCTGGATGCCTGACCACTTCTGCTTGTGGCAGCAGATGAACGAACAGAGTCAACAACGAAAGCTCAACTTTCTAATGAACTTGGAGGACTGCACCTTCTATTTTTAACTGGCCCAATTTCTGATCACATCACATGACTCCTATTGTCTTGGCTGAGAATTATGAGAGAGAGAAAGAGAGAAAGTGGGCCATAGTTTCCGGTTCAGGAAGGTAATGAACTCTCCAGTCAGAGGTATAATTTTCTCTTTCATTTGAAATTTGTAAAGAAACCTCAGAGAAAAATCATGACATTTTAGTATTTCCATGTTCTGTTTAAAGAAGTGAGGCATAATAAAATAGTCTTACTGAAGTCCTACCTGAAGTTTGAAGTGGAGCCAGATTGCTCTGGAGATGGAGTCTGGCTTTTAGGTTCACATCATTTCAGGAGTTCCAGGAGTCTGTTGAGTTTGAAGAAGGGGTGGGGTGGGGCAGGTATCCTGCAATTGTTTACAATGTATTCCATACTCAGTCTGATACTGAGCAGCATTCTGGACCAATTTGGACACACCACTCAACCCACCAGACTTAAAATTAGCCTAGTCCAGTCTGCCCTAAAAGTCTAAAATGTAAATGCACTTGTTAGCAAGTTGGAACCTTAACAGATTGTTGCCTTTGGCCTACCACACCCTTCCTAATGAACTTGTCTATCCTGTGTGAGCCTGTGATTCCCAGGTTGAGTGCAGAGGCCCCCTGAGTTCCAAGCAAGCTCAATGGGACTCTGCGGACCCTCCCAGATCTTGAGCCAGACCTGACATCCACCCTACAGCACACGAGCCAAGAGTTTGAGACTGTGCCCTGTTTTGGCATCAGCTTGTAATACACAATGTCTGTCCTGTCCTCTCCTTGTAAAGCTGGATGTGGGGGAGGGGGTAGGGTGACAGCAAGTAGTGTACAGATTAATGTGGAATAGGACAGGATAAGGAAGCGTCCAATCAGCTGCCTGATCTAAGAAGTCATGCAAGGCCTACCAGGACTCACTTCCTGGTGGTAGCAGTTGTCAAGAATGAATTTTGGGATTCTGAGTTTTGGAAAATTTGATTAGGCAGTATTAGAGAACCAAGCAGGATGGATGTTTACAAGACATGTATCCAGCCCAGCAACCACCCGCTGCTTCCCTGCTACCTCTGCCTGCATCCACCCCTACTCACAAGCAAAGGGAGAATGAACACCACCCCCCACTTTGCTTGTATGAGATAAGTTTGTCCCCCTGGCCACAAGTGATTGAACAAGAAATAATGACCTGGCCAAACTGCATCAATTTGAGTCCCATCTCCAGGACTTGGGATTGAGAAAGAAAGGCAGGGAGAGTTGACTGCCCTGCTGTGATGGGCCTGGAACCTCTGGGAGGGAGCTCTGGGACAGCCACTTTCTGCCACCTGGACTAGCAACCAATGACACAGAAGCAGGTGCACCAGGAAGCACAGCAGTGCAGGAAGAGCACCTGCAAGCTGGGCTTCAGAAGGAGGTGTTTGTCTGGGTCTTGGTCCTTCCTGAAGCCCAAGAGAAGCCCTGGTCCTTCCTGAAGTCTTCAGATAGTTCTTTTCTGTAGCTGAAGAGTATTTTCACACCTACCCAGCACTTGGCCGTCAACTAAGCCTCTATGCATGCACTCTTTTGTCTAACCCAGACCCAAACTCTGTCAAATGGATGTTATTATCCACCTTGTGGATAAAGAAAGTGACACAGTCAAGGATCAAAGGCAGAAGCAGGTGGAACCAGAACTCCAACACCAATAGGAATTAGAATCAGAACCTGATCTATGCAAGTCTCCCAGCATTAAACTCTGGGAGGTACCTCTTGCCGCTGTTCCATAAAAATGTGTGCCCACAGCCTTTGTCTGCTGCAAGGCAGGAGTCAGGGAAGTCTTGGGTTCAGACCTGCCCTCCCTCAGGGAGTCTGGGTCCTGGCCCAAAGAGCAGCATGCACAATGACAATGATGAGCTCAGTGCCCAGGGAGAAACCAACCCAATCAACCCCATGGGCCCAAATGAGGCTTCTCAGGCCTGAGGGGCAGAGAAGCAACCAAGGCGATGAATGAAAAGTTTGAGAAGATTAGAACAAGCAAAAGATAAAGGAGACAGTGCTTCTCAGTTGCTATTTTCTTTCAAGGATCTTCTCAGATCCTTTGGGAACAAGAAATCTGAACTTTCAATCTTCAAGTCTCAGAACTCTTGAGATCGTTTGCTGAGGAGAGCATCTAGTCCTGCCTCAGTCTAGCACTTGACTCCCCGCTGCCAAATCCCAGCACACCCGTATCTGCTCTTGAGCAAGTGGTGGGGACCATTGTGGGAGTGGAAAGGACAAAAACGTGCAATGATCTGGGCCTGATTCTGCAGGGTGCACCTTTCCCACTGACACCTTCCATTTGTCCATTCACCCCTTAACAGCCTGTGTCCTCACCTCACACCTGCAGCTGGGATGCTGTCATGCCCAGAGAAAAGGTAGTTGACAAGTACTACTTCAGGTCTGAGACATAGTAGGTGCTTAATAAAATCTAGCCTCCTAGTGGCCCCCCCCCAGCCCATCTTCGTTGAGTCTGAGATGTGAGAAATAGTTTCTTCTCTGTGCATGACCTAAATGCAGTCTGCCTAGAGTTCTGTCTTCCTAAAGACCCCTATCAGTCCCTAGAGGACAACAGCCCCTCAGCTCCCCCAAAGCTCCCCAGGAGCTGCTACTTCCACCTCCGCCCTCAGATGGGTTCCTTTCTGTTCCCCATAGCAAGTCTTTGGAAGCTACTCTGGGGAGCAACCACTACATTGACAGTTCAGGTTACATGGTAGTCCTTGGAGCCAGTGAGGCTGCTGCTAAGTCCAGATCTCAGAGAAGATGCCAGAAGTGAGAATGGTTGGCTCAAGAGAATTCAGCTGCAGTTGAAGCTGCACAAACATCCCCCATAAGGCAAGTTCAACTTCCCCACCCTTCCACACTCACTGCTCTCCCTGGCCTGGCCTCGCCCCTGCACAAACAGAAGCTTAAGGAAATGGTCCAGTGAATCCATGGAGGTTTAGCTACTGTGTTGACAATAGTCAGGACTCTTTCCCAGAAAGCAGCTAGCCTGAGGTGGGGGTGGGGTGGAAGGAGGGAGGGCTTTGGTTAACTGGGTGAGAGTTACAGCCGCTCTTCAGCTGCATCTGACCTAGTTTAATGAAATCAGGTCATCTGTGAGCTCTTCATTACCCTCAGACTAAACAGGATCCAACAGAGCCTGCATGTCCCTGCCCTTTCTGAAGTCTGCTCATTCGCATTATGACATTTTGATGTTGGGTCTTAATAAATGTTGACTTAGTGGCCTGGGCCCTCTGAAGGTAGTAAACAGCCAGGGTGAAGGCAGGAGTAAACAAAACAACTGATTTGAAAAGCGCAAGCGTGTGCGCACACACACACACACACACACACACAGACACATAGGCAGTGTAAATACCCCAGGTCCCTAGCCTGCATCCTGAGGGAAACCTGCATACAAAGGCATCACCAGCATCGGGACCATTATCCCTGATGGATGGATGGAACTCACCTATTATCCTGCAGCCTTTGAATTCGTGGTTTCAGCAGATCTTTGGGGCAGGGGGCGGGGTTGGAGGGAAATGAAATTGTCAATTTAGGGACAGTATGGAGGATTCAAGGGCAAATTGCTCTCCTGCAACAATTGCAGAACAGGGATTGTCACCTCTCTCGAGATGATCCTATGAGCTGGTGACGGCTTTATTTTATCTGCTGCCCAATCTTCATTTTCTGGAAACCAAAGCCTGTGACCCGGGAGGCTGAAAATGAGCCTTCTTCTCTCGGTGGATGCTCATTAATTGAATGGCTATTTAAGGAAGTAAATGATAAGTGTGTGCTTCCGGTCCCTATCAGAAGTGCCACTGAACATGAACCTGAGGAAGGGCAGGATGCTCTTTAGTGACAGACAATACCACAGGACAGAGGTGGCCCAGGGCTCAGTGTTTGGGGGTGTGGTAGTATTTTCAGTTCAATATAAACATAGCCACAAGCACCCATTGGTGTGGGCTTTAAGCCAGGGGAGGCTGTAGGGGTCCCTGCCATTATTGGACATTCTCCTACATCCCAAGTCTGGTGGGGCAAACAGAGGACGGTGTGCAGGTGAGGCTGGGTTTGGCTCAGGACGCACTGGTTTCATCCCTTCCATGTCACTCTTCAAGGAAACCTCCCTTGTCAGTTACTTCCTGTCAGCATCTAGTTCCTGTCAGAGATGCCTGGGACCCTCGACATGGACAGAAAAAAACTGACTTACAGTGACCTCAGGCAAGGGGTACCCTTCCCTGGACATCAGGTTCTCCATGGACCCAAGGAGGCAGTGTCATCACACAATCACTGAGGGCTTTTAAAGAAAGCTCATCTGACTTTTCGGTATCCTAAAGTCCTTCTCTCCCTTGGGCCTCCCTGCTCCCCACCGCCCAAACTGGTCTGCAGGGCGGGTGTGCCCAAGGTGTGACTTTGGCTTTCTGAGTCCAGCTCTGGAACCTGCTGATTCCCAGACTCACTCCCCTCTTATTGGCCTAGCTCTATTGTTTCCTTTAATGATGAGTAAACAAGGTCGAATGAACTGAAAGCCAGCTTCCTCCCAAAGGCAAGGGCTGCAGCTAGTCTGTGTGTGGCTCTCTGAAGCCAAGGTGAGGGGAGACTGAGGTCTGGCCTGACATCCTGAGATGAACTCTGCAGAAAGAAGCTGTATCCTGCCAACAGAATGAGCTGGAATTCTGGCTTGGATTCATCCCTACTATCTAATCAGGGAAACAGCAGGGTTGAGTTTCCTGTCCTATTGGCATTCGATAATGTATATTGAGCAGCTATGTCTGCAATGAGACAATTGGTTTAAAAGGGGGTCATAGGGATTGACTTGTATTTAAGTGCTTAGAATTCCAGAATGGTGATTATCACAATGTGCATCCTAATTTATAGGAACTACAGAGAGCTCAACAGCACATAAATTTGTGCCTGTCTCAGCTTGTCCCTGCAGGAAGATTCCCTCAGCAGAGGTGCAGCAAAGCACATTGCCAAAAGAAGACCTACAGAACTTCAGTCCAGTGGTTTTCAAACATTCAGTCAGGGAACTTTGTGCTGGCAATAAAGACTGACATGAGAACCAAATGCAGATCCAGTGGAACTATCCAGTAAGAGCAGGACAAAGACCAGACCCCATGCCAGCTTCCAATTTCAGCCTCCTTCCCAACCATCAAGATCCACACTGCCTACAGGATATCCAGTGCTCTCAGGATGACCTGCTCCAGCCTCCTCAGCCTAGTGTCTAGACCTGACACACTGAGGTCTAGAGAGATTAAATGACTCAGCAGAGTGTAGGTCAGAGACAGAAGAGGAACTAGATGTTCAGGTTTCTTAGCTCTAAATGGCTCTCACTGCCACAGCCCCATTTTTTTAAAGGACTCCCAGTCCTTTTTCATTGCTTACTTCCATTCAGAAACTCATTTCAAAAGAGTTGTCCATTAGAAGTGAAAAAAATTGTAGCCAGGATTAGGTGAAAATGCATGAAATGGTAGTGGAAACACAGTAGACCTGGAAGTAGAAAGATATGCCACACCAGCTAACACACATCCTATTCCCTCTCCCAACACCATCACCTCCATCTGTCAAGCTGGGGTGGTGCTGGGGACAGGAGGAGGGGTGGAGGGGAGGGGTTGTGGGGATGAGGGTGGAATACAGTGGTAATGGAGTCGGGGAGGGGGTGGTGGTAGCAGGGGCAGACACTACAGGCCATGATATCATGTTTCAGAAAAATTCAAGAGCTAAATATTGCAAATACAGATCCCCAAAGTTATCTCTTCTCTATATTCCTATAAATTATCCTTTAAATTAAACACTATGGTTAAAATAGAGAATTCAACAGAAATATCAGGGAACAAAGTTAAGGACTCTCAATTTTTTTTGTAGAAAAGAAATAGAAAGTAGAACAGAAAAAATAAAATGTTAGCATCATCTAGGAGATTCTATGTCTCATCAATACCATTCACAGAAAGAGAAAACAAAAGGGAAATTATTAAAGGCAAAATTACTTTTAAAAATTCCTGGTAGGGAAAGACATGAACTCTGGGATGAAAAAACCCTTACCCCACTCCTCTCAAAGGGGGGAGAAAATGGAAAGGATCCACAGAAAGTTTTATCAGGAAAAATCTGCAAAGCACTAGGTAAAAGCAAGATCTTAAAAGCTTCCAAGGAAAAAAATTAAAATTCTACACATAGGACTGGGGATCTGACTGGCATCAAATTTCTTAGTAGCAAAACAATATCACAAAACAAAACAAAGAAGCAATAGCTTCAAATGCAAATTCTGTGAGTTTCAGTAAGATCATTATATTCAGATAGCTATACTCAGACTAGCTAAGCGATATGAAGATAGAAGAGTTTTTAGTTATGTAAGAACTCAAACATTTTACATTTTATATGCCATTATTTTTAGGGCATCAGCATGAGTTTTACTACATCAAAACAAGATATTAAAGCCGGCCACAGTGTCACGCGGCTTTAATCCCAAGCCTAGGACGGGAGGCTGAGATTGGGAATCACTTGAGTCCGCAGGTTCAAGACCCGCCCAGGGTAACATAGCAAGACCTAGTCTCAAAAAATAGCTAGG